>JAATLQ010038640.1:32825-121575 GCA_013421005.1 Heliconius erato x Heliconius himera
CTGCAAAACCGACTGGTTGTGGGTTCGAATCCCACTCGAGGAGATGAAATATTTACTTAAATTTATATTTCCATTTCTTCGCTCTGGTGTCGAGGTTAAGCGCGGCGTTGAGTTCTGCCCCTCAACACGCAATGCCTCCAGAATTCGGCAGAAAGTGGGGAACGGAGTGTCTTAACACTAGGTTCCCTCTGCCTACCCTGCTGTGTGCGGGATACAGCGTGAAGCTAATTTATTTTTTTCAATTTTAACAATAATGCATCTAATTTTACAATGATGCATCTTCCGTATTTGTCATCACTCCTCCTCTTGATGCCTAAACTATTCCACAATTTGTTTAAACAGACTGAGAAAATTGAAATAGTAAATAAAAAAAGATACATATGAATATATCGTAAAAAATATTTGACCATTCGGTTCATTCTGTTTTATCTCTAAATGCCATAAATGCTGATAAATGAAACATATTTTTTTTTGCTAAACGTACCTTGGATCGACAAATATATATAATGATCGCTGTGTCCGTACGCGTTAACCGCCTGACACTTGTACACGCCGGAGTCGCGGCGCTCACTGCGACTGATGTATAGCTGGGAACGCAACCCACTGTCTGTTTTAGCTTCTGAGATGCTTAGCCTGAAATATAAACCAGAACATGATATAGTTAATAAGTCATCTTTGCTAACCAAACACCTAGACATTAACACCCCACACTTAAATATTTTCAATAAGAAAACGATTAAATTATACATCCTTACTAGTGTCAGTTTCAGTATATTAAGACTAAGTAAATCATCTATCATAGAGGTCTAAAACATTTCTACCTATAAGTAGACAGATCCAAAGGATTCCCGTCCCTCGACCAGGTAAGTCGTAGCGGCGCGTCCCCTCGCGCCTCGCAGGACAGCGTGGCGCCGGCGTCACGGCGCGCTGACACGTTGTGTGACGTCACTTCGAAGCGGGCTGGCTCTGTTGTAGTTGTAATAGAGAGTGAATAATGGAATTTTCAATATATACGGAAAACTAGCACAGATACAGAAGCGGCTACGCCCGTTTAACTTATTGTTATATTATATTCAAAATACACTAAATCATTACATATGTACTTACGATGAGCATAAGCAATTATTGTGTATAAGTTTCATCTAAAACTTTTCAGTATTTTTAGCCTGAAAGTGGAACAAACATCGGTCCTCATAAACTTTCACATTTATAAAATTTGTAGATAAGATAAAACTAAAATGGCCAAGAGTGCATTATGCTCTCGAAATTCTCCCGTTCATACAACATTTTTCATTGAAACTTAGTTCTTTTTTAATTTTATATAACTAAACTTGTAGGTACCATATAACAAAAAACAAAATACAATAAAAAAATATATTATAAATATTTACTATTGACTTACCATTTATAGCTACAAATATAGTCTTCGACAGAGGAGTCCCAACACTATTCTCAGCCTTGCACATGTAATATCCCTCGTCATAAGGTAAAGCAGCTTCAATAGACAAAGTACCATTTTGTAGAAATTGAAATCTACCACCCAAATTAACTAGCGGTACGAAATCTGATGCTGAACCGGCTGAAAAAATATATAATTACTTAGGTATACATCACAATCTTCTATTTTTACAGATCTTCTATTTTTACAAGTCTTTTTTCAATTTTAGATATGTTGTCTATATGGACTGGAGAAGAGACCACACAGTCAGATATAGTAGGGAACTAAAACTATTATAATAATGTTCTTATAAACATTTTCCCGTAGAATTTCAGAAGTCAATAAATATAATAATATACTATATTAATGTCTTATTAAACATCTTATTTGTTGGCTTATCTGTGCCTAAGAATAAAGGAAAAGCCATTTATCAAAAATGATTCCTCATTTCAATCTTAGCTTATTTTAAAAACTTTGCCAATCAAATTGGGGAAAACATCTAGATACGTTACAAAAAAATATCCTGATTTTTTTTATTTGCATTCCATTTTCCATTCCATTGGGCAATATTTACGAATTATATAAAATACTAAATGACTAACCTCGTTGTTTAAGCCACGTAGTATGCGGTGTAGGTGAACCTGTCGTATGACAGTGCAAAGCTAACGGCTCTCCAGCCAACACCGCCACGTCTGTCGGCTCTCTTATCCATTTGGGGGATACTGCAGCATGCAAAAACGTTATATTTATAGGTTAACGTTGAAACAAACTGATTGTTAACATTTTTCAAGTGTTATTCCACACTTAGGAAAGAAAAAAAAAAATAAACATTCGAACGTGAGATTTGCATCGGCGTCTCTTTTCCAAGTTTTCCACGAGACGCGATTTGAAATGCTGCTACGTTCAAATTTGTATACGTTTTTTTATAAAAGTTATAAATTGATTCGCTTAAGTTAATAAAATTCAAATGATAATTTCAATTCAAAGTAAAATAAATCAAAATATTAGAAGTGTATCTACAGTCGCCAATAGCGTACTGAGATGAAAATAGTATCTGAAATAACAAGAAGCAAATGTTTTATGAGGTCATGAAATATGGATTACTCTTGATTTGATACGTCACATGTTATACTATTTCTACTACCTTTTGATTTTATTTCTACTACCGATTGAAACCTTACTGCCGATTTTTAATTTAAATATAGAACTTACATACAGTTAGCGATGACAATTTACATTAGGCTAGGAATATACTCACGTAGTCCAGCTGCTAAATAATGCTATTAAACATTTAAAAAAATAGTAAATACATTATTGTGAGATTTTTCATTATTCATTACACTTCTAAGTAAAATATACAAAATACTAAACAATTTTTTTACGCTTACATTTTTCTCAACATCGTTAACATTTTTCTTAAATAATTAAAAATATTAAAGTACAAATATTATAATAATAGTTTTTATAAGCTTCACGCTTTATCCCTAGCCAGTTAGCCAGGAAAAAAGGGACGCCAAATGGTACGGTCCCTACATACCTCTTTCACCTGGTCTACTGTCATTAATTGGCACAACATGCCGTCCGGGGAGTCCCCGTGCTTTTTACGTGACTCAGCCTCTTTAACCACTCGCTCTTGCTTGCTCAGTGTGCCTAAACCATCTGCTTCTGTGAACCCTTTCATTGTGGATTCGATACGACGATAAACTGACATCGCATATCTAGGAAGAGATCGGAGCTCCATAGAATTCATATTTCTTTCATTCATCTTCTGTAATACCGTATATCAGCGTCGCTACCAACACTGCCTCGTCTACGACCAAACGTACAAGTAAGGCATCGTTAACTGTGTTACTGGCAGCAATATGCATTTTCACATTCATTCGTATCTTCCATCTCTACTAAACATACTTCCCAAATATACTTTTTCATTCATTTATTCTAATGCGCTTACGCTGATCTTGCATTCCGTCCTTACTAGTATTCAGGTTAAGACCATTAGTTTTCGGAATGGCGACCAAAGGCTGCATCTCGCAATCTAATAATTCAATGAGCGCTGCATCATCTGCATACAATTTATTTTCAGGTCCCCACTTTCTCTCCGATGTCACTCTGTTTCATTATTTATAATAATAGTGCTAAGAAAATTACCCTTTCTTCTAAGCCATCTGTAATCCATTGAGGCAAAACAAAAAACGGGGCACATTTGAGATAAAGCTTTATCTAAATCAAAATAAAATTTTACTTAACACATCTTATGATTTCTGTTTGAGCATAATATCATTTTTTTATTATAAATCAAAAAGGGTGTCCAGTGCAAAGCGTGCGTAATGCAGTTTGGCGTGTTGGGTGCAAGTACCGGTGCCGATTGTGCATGGTGGTCATTATGGTTACCTTTGACCACGAGTTCCGCGGTATAGTTAACTCGCGCCGCGTTGTTCGAGGCCACACAGGTGTAAGACCCGCTGTGCCTCGCCGACACCTCCTTGAATACGAGGTTGCTGAAAAATTCAGCGCCCCGCTCTTCCACCTAGCGATTAGCGTTTTATGTTCATATTTCTACGATATTTGCTTATTTTGATAGTCATTTTTGGATTTGCTCTTTAGAAAAAAAAAACAACTTCTTTAACAACATGAAATATTTTAAAAATAACTCTCTAAATAACACAACACGCCTTTCTATATGTCCTAAATTAACAAAAAAATATAATGTTGGTTTTGCCAAAAAAAGTCTTAAAAAGATTTTTTTTCAAAAACATTAAAAAATACATTTTTTTTATAATGATCAAACAAATTAAAAAAGAAAAAAAGGAGGCACAGACATAAACCATAGCAAATTAAAATAAAAAAATATTTCTTTATTTTATTTTAATCGAATTTTATTTTTATAAATTTCAAATTTCATATAAAATTTTAGGTCAGTTAAACTTACTTGTAAATCAGCAGGTATAGGCGAGTCATCTTTCAGCCAGGCAAAGCGTACCGGCATGTCACCGGAGGCGACACTGCAGCTGACTTGCGCTCTTTTACCCTCTTGCAGGTTAGCGGAGAACGAGAATGGCTCTATTTCTGGTGGATCTAAAGTGGATAAAATTAGGTTATTATAAGAAGAATATATATATTTTTAAAGATTATTTCATAATAAAGAAAAAATATTTACCCTTCTTATAAAAAAATATTTTAATAAATTTGTTTGTTGTATCCCGCACCCTGCAGGGTAAGCAGAGGGAACCTATTGTTAAGACACTCTGTTCCCCATTTTCCGCCGAATTCTGGAGGCATTGCGTGTTGAGTGGCGGAACTCAACAACGCACTTTGACTCGACACCAGAGCGAAGAAATGGAAATATAAATGTAAATAAATATTTCATCTCCTCGAGTGGGGATCGAACCCACAACCAGTCGATTTTACAGTCACACTTTGTGACACTGCGCCACGATGGGCCTCATTAGGGTATTTTTTACTACTTTAAATTTATTTATTATCATAAAAAAATGTTCATCCTTTTCCCGCATATAGCAAGATAGTTAGAAGAGACCCATTGTTAAGAAATACGTTTTCTAATATTCAAGATATTGCGTGTTGAGTTGACAAGCCTTATCTGTTTATCAGAACGGGGAAGTTAAAATAATTCATAGCCCGAGAGGTAATCTATACTAATAACAGCCTACGATGCAAGGCCACAACTGCCTTAGTATCGTAAAAAATGTAATTACAATATAAAATACATTTAACGAGCAAAAAATCATACTAACTGCTAACAATAAGTTGCAACTCTCTCCTCGCGATCTCCCCATGAGGACCCACAGCGCTACAAGTATACGCGCCAGCACTTCCCGCTTCAACTCGTGCTAGGCGTAGCGCTCCACTGACCCCCACAACTGAGTTTGCACCTGTTCCTCCAGTTGCTTCCCATTCTAACTGGTTGCCATCACGTTCCCAGCGGACGGAGCTGTAAAAATATTTTTTGTTTAGCTTCACGATGTATCTCTCATATGGCACGGTAAGCAGACGGAGTGTTCAAACCCCTTTCAAGCCCCATCAAACTCCAGATGAAATTTTAATATTCTCGCGCTGGTAATAAAGTAAAAAGGAAAGCGCGAAAGTTGAGTTCCGCAACGAAGTTGAATTCAACACGAATTTGGCGGAAAATGGGGAACAGTGTCTTAACACTAAGTTCTCATGTTCCGTCTGCTTACCCTGTCATGTGCGGTATACAGAGTGAAGCTAAACCTAATGTTAAGACACTCCGTTCCCCACTTTCTGCCCAATTTTGGAGGCATTGCGTGTTGAGGGGCAGAACTCAGCGCCGCGCTTGTCCTCGACACCAGAGCGAAGAAATGGAAATACAAATTTGGGTAAATATTTCATCACCTTGAGTGGAGATCGAACCCACAACCAGTCGGTTTTACAGTCACACTTTGAGCCCCTGCGCCACGACTGGCCTCAAATTCTTTATCATAAATTCAAATTAACCCAATATATTGAAATAAAAAAAAATAAGAATAATCTTCACAATTATTTTCGGGCGATTTCGACATGTTTTATCATCTAGCCGAGTTGCGTCTAAATGTCTACTAAAGAAACTACAAAGTTGACGAAGACGCTCACCAATATTACATTTCTTGAATAAATCTGTTGAAACGACTTTTTTATTAGTTAGCTATCTTTAAAATATCGTTCATAATGGTTCAAGTTAAGGATGAATCGATTTATTATTTTGAAAGTTCATGATTTATCTCTTTAATTTCAAATATTAGAATACCATTCTTTATATATACGAACTGTATAATTTAGTAAAGTTACATTCTTATGTTTGTGTGTGTAGGTAGGTGGTGATGGATAGGGATGATGGGAATATCTTGTTAATATAGCTGCTATTAATTAATATTATAAGAGGATATAGGTGAAACTTTACAGTAATGTAGCTATACACCAGCATAATGCTTAGGTTACAATTTATGTAAAGATTTTTTTATAATTTGGGTGAAGCCGCGTTTTGGTCGCTCATATAACTAATATTATATACCTCGGAAAGTTTATTTGGTTAAGCGCCCTACTCACAAAAACTGCTTATTTGAATAGAAAAAATCTTCTTTTGCTGGACAGTCACTTTACCAAGGAAAGCTATAAGGCTATAAGCAATCGTAGTTGACTAAATTCGGTGAAACTTATTATCGTAGATAAGTCTTAGTTTATTATAACAATAATGAGAACGAAGTTTCTTAAAGTTTTAAGAAACTTCGTTCTCAGGTTTCCTCTGCCTATCCTTCTATGTGCAGGATACAGTGTGAAGTTAAAAAAAATCATCTGCGTTTCGTACGTGGTACGTAACCTACAGAAGTTATAACTTAAATATCAATCTTTATCTAAATAGAACTATTTAATATTGAAATCACTTAACTTGATAAAAGCTTAGGTTATTACTTAAATTTTATATATATTAATTTGATAAGGTTATTTATTAATATATTTTTTATTGTTTATAAAATATATTTTATTCTTAGTTATAATTGTTGAAAATTTACAATAGAATTTTGTGTAGTTTCATTATTTAATACTACTAATGTAGAAATTGAAATTTAAATTATATGCTCACTGTCAACAATATATATCCAATGCACACTAAAAACTGATGTTACTCTCTCCTCTCTGAGCACAGTGTGTCTGTCCGAAATACGGCTAGCGCAGTGGGTGAGAGTGAGAGAAGAGGAGCCTGCCTATCACTGCCTTATGCGTGAGAGAAAGGGAAGCCACACTGGCCCTGTAACTACGCGTTACGTAACGAAGCCGTGTACTCCGTAAGAAGTTATCACTTCATAAAATCCCTTGTTTACGGGGGTGAAGTTGTAGGTAAAAACTAGAGTATGTATAAGAATTATCCCTTCCATTTAGGTAAAAATATCTATAATTGGCTTACCTTATCGGATATCCCGAATACGGGCAGTACAGTATCAATTCCCTTCCAGCCACAGCTCTAATTGGTCCAATCGATCGTACGTACGGCGGTCCTGGCAAATAATGAATTAATTAATCAAATTATCTTTTATATACATGTTTAATTTGTTCTTTAAGATTCCTTTTACTGTTTTATAAACACTTTATCTTATAGGTTTTTAAACACCGTGTTATAAAAATAGATAAAAATTATAGGCCATAACTTTGATAAAATCATAGTTATAAATAATCTATTAATTTTCTAGTGATATTGTGTGTTGAATGGAAGAACTTAGCGTCTTGCTTTGTCATAATAGAGTGGTAACTATTAAATAATTTTAATATAATTATTTCTCGGAGTAAATTGCTGCAACATGGCATGTATAAGCCTAGTGTTCGTTTTATATTTCGCTTTCCCTGCATACTAGTGTAGGCAGAGGGAACCTAGATCTAAGACACTCCGTTCAATTTTCGTGATATTATGTGTTGAGCCACGGTACTCAATCACTGCGTTCTATCTAATTAATGAAAATATGTAAAGCGAAGTTAAACCGACAACCCACGCGCTTACAGTTAAACATTGTCCACTGCGCCACGACCTCAATCAATATTTGTAAAATTAAAAGAAAGAAAACAAACATTGTATTCCCGACCACGTGTAAATTGGCAGTTTGTCTGAATTCAAAGGAAATAAATACTTCAAAGCTTTTTTTGTTCAATTACACTCAGTTATATATAATTCAATAAACGGAGTCAAATGACGTCAGTTTAATTAACGTTTGTGAATTCAAGTGTAATATGTATATTACACGTGAATAATTATTAACTATTGTAATGTAACTTTTAAAAGTAAATTTTTAATAGAAAATCACATTTTAAATAATAGAAGTTTGGCTAGCTTCATTGCAAAAATTTTACACAGCTTCACGCTTTTCCCCACAAAACAGGGTAGATAGAGGAAACCTAAGGTCGAGATATGCTAATCCGAACATTGCGTTTTAAGTGCGAAACTCAACGCAGCACTGTATGTACATTGTAAAAATGAAGATAAATTAAATATAATAATTTCCCCTATTGGGGAACAAACCCACAACTGTCACGTTTACAATCGGTTTGTTTTGAAGAAAGGATATTAGCTTACCATAAATATTCAACCTAGAAGTATGTTCGATCACACCAAGCGAGTTAGCCGCCCTACAAGTGTAGAGACCGCCGTCTTCAGAACGCACCGCGCTGATGTTCAAGTAGCTGACTACCTCATTGCTTTTGGTTGCGAATTGTTCTATGCTGTATCTAAAATTATGATTGCTATTAGTTAGGTTTCACGCAGTATCCCGCATATAACAGGATAATCATATCAAAACCAGTGTTAATACATCCCGTTCTTCATTTTTGACCCAAAGTTTGAGATATTGCGAATTGAGTTCCACAACTTAACACACGCTTTTCTTTGTTATCAGACCTAGGAAATGTATACGATTATATTGTATCGTAGTGGAAATCGATGCGACGCCGACCTCTGCTAAATAATTTTACACACTTCCTAATTACGTTAAATAAAACACTAAACAATTATACCTATGTCTAGCCATAGTATTGACAGGCTGTCCGTCCAGCAGCCACGTGAAGTGCGGCGGCGGGGAGCCGGCAGACGAGCACTTGAGTGTCACCACTTGCCCCGGCCTGAGGACTTGCTCGATGAATGTGTATTGCAGCTCTGGAGCTGTGTCTGCGATATTAGTTTAGAAATATATTTGTGTATGATATTGTACATAGCTAGATAAATAGATAAAAACAGGATCCCGTTTTTTCTCACAAAGCAGAAACAGAGAGAGAGTGTAGTGTTAAGACACTCCAATGGCTACTTTTCGCCCAATCATTCAGCCATTGTGTGTTGAGTGATGAACTAAAAAAATCGCATTTACTATTTTACTTTTAAAGTCCATTATAGAAGTTCAGTAATTCGAACATTTCAGTATCTCTAACTTACCTCCCAACCTGATTTCGGCACTAGCTTGAGCAGAATCTCTCTCATTTCTTGCCACGCATTGGTAAACGCCCTTGTCAGATCTATGTACAGATGCTATAACTAGTTGTTCCCCGTTACTTTGCACGCGATGCCTTCCTCCAGTCACTCCAGATATGGGTATTCCGTTGTGAAGCCATTCTAGACGGGGCGCCGGCCAGCCAGCCCAAGTACAGTTTATGATAGCTGTTCCACCACTGTTGACTACCTGTAGACAAATATTGTGAAAAATTACCATAAATGATGCCGTGGTGGCGTAGCGGCTGTAAGAGCGACGGTTGTGGTTTCGATTTCTACTCGGGGAATTATTTATTTTTATTTTCACGTTCTGTTAAGAAGATAAAATTTGACGCTAAGTTCCACCACCCTACACCTAATGTGTTGATGATAGAGCGTGAAACTAAATAAATAAATATAAATGTTCAGTATAAAACATATGGAAATAACTTTATTCATTTTATTTTGGCGCTCTAATCCACCTATTTTGCGTAACTCGACTTAACTTAACTTCAAGCTGTATCCCTTACAGGGTAGTGAGAGAGAACAAAGCGCCAATCGCTACGGTCAGCCTAACTAGACCAGGATAGGAATAATATTTTACATGTGAACATTTGTAGGATCGACTGTATTACCATCGTTTGTTGGTTAAAAACTTACTTTTTGCAATACAACTTAATTATTTTGGTGCATTAGTAAAAATCTAATGCATAATATATGGTTTAAGACCATCACGGTGCAGTGATAAACCATCTGACTAATCGCGAAGGTTTCGATTTCCATACGGGAAATTAAATATTTTTAAATCTTTGGTCAAGTAAGAAGACAACGCGGTGTTGAGTTCCGCCACAATGTATTAAAAAAAAAGTTACGGTACTATTTTCATTGTTAAATTATATTTTGCTTCGTAATACAAAGTAGTCCAAAAGGGATGTTTTAGTACATTTTTTGTATTGAAGTCGGAGGAGTACAATGCGAATGGCCACTGCGCCTAAATAAACAGGCTAATTGAGTCTCACTGGGCAAAAGCGGTGTAACTCTGTTTTGAAAATTATTATGATATTAGTCATATCATCACACTGTGCACACTTTCTTGATACTGTATCCCGCACATAACAGGTTAGGCAGAGCTAACCTAGTGTTAAGACACTCCGTTCCCAATTTCCTGCTGAAATCTGGAGGCATTGCTATGTTGAGTGGCGGAACTCAACGAGCTTAAGAACCTAGTGTTAGGACACTAAGTTCCTTTTACCTACTGTATTACATGCGGGTTACTGCGTTAAGTGTTTTTTTAAGTTATGACTCTTTAATACCGGCTGTTCCTATTGTATAATTATATAATAGAACAGTGGACGATGCATGGACACAAGTCACAGAGTAACACAAACAAAGCAAATGTGTCAGGTGACTTTGTGAAGCCTATTCTGTTATACTTGTTGTATTAAACAGTTTAAAGTTAATATGTATTTAAGCATGTGATAATAGCAAGTTTAATTTAGACTGAATGTTAGTACGACTGTTGTAGGTTTGATTCCCAATCGCGGAAGTTAATTATTTTTATCTTCTCGCTCTGGTAGTACGACAAAGCGCGAAGTTGAGTTTCGCCACTCAACACGCATTATTTTTAAAATTGACCAGGTGAGGGGCACAAGGTTCCTTAATATTGGTTATCCCCTATCTACCTAGTGAGAATCTAAGAAAAATATCAGTTGTGGGTCAATCGGAGTCCAAGTATGTTAATATAGGAGACAGACCCTGTCTCACATAGTGTAGTGTCTCTTTGTCACTGTCACATTTTTTATCGCGAATTGTAGGATAGGCAGAAAGAAACTATTGTCAAGACACTATGTTCTCCGTATTATATCACTTATTAAGTGGCGGAGTTCAATGTCGCACTTTGTCTCCAAGAGCATAACTATTACACCCAATTCCATAAAAGTAATATTTAATTTATTTCTTGAGGCCGGTCGTGGCGCAGCGGCACAAGGTGTGACTGCAAAACCGACTGGTTCTGGGTTCGATTCCCACTCGAGGAGATGAAATATTTACTTAAATTTATATTTCCATTTCTTCGCTCTGGTGTCGAGGTTAAGCGCGGCGTTGAGTTCTGCCACTCAACACGCAATGCCTCCAGAATTCGGCAGAAAGTGGGGAACGGAGTATCTTAACACTAGGTTCCCTCTGCCTACCCTGCTGTGTGCGGGATACAGCGTGAAGCTAATTTAATTTTTTTTTTATTTATTTCTTTTGAATAAGCAAAAGATTACATGTGGAATGTTTAAGTTTAATTGTATTGTCTTTACACAGCTGCGGGAGTTTTTTGTTATATTTATATAATATTATCTTTTAAAGCTTACATTAGATACATTATTTAATTAAAAATATAACAAAGTAAACGCTAATTGAAATGGTTAAATTACACAGAAGAGTTTTTCTTTATCGCTTCGTCCACTGTCATTTATCTCTTCATACATGTCCTCCGGCGGGTCCTCATATTATATGGAGTTGATATATTTATGCTTATATTATTAGTTAGAAGTCAGTGAGATTAAAAATATAATTAAAAAATAAAAACGTATGTAACGCAAAAGTAAACGGTTATAGAGTACAAGACTTCAAATTCTTTCGAAAACAATGATGAGACGGACTTAAACCAATACATAAGGCGTGTATTTAAAATTATACAAACTGCGGCAGAAATGCAATATAATTATTTACTTAAAATTTTAGCACGAGAGAGAGAAAAAGAAACGCCGCGTGTATTTAAAATTATATAAACTGCAGCAGAAATGCAATATAATTATTTACTTAAAATTTTAGCACGAGAGAGAGAAAAAGGAACGCCAGATGTAGATAAATTAGACCAGAGTGTTTAAACTTAAGGTTTCCTCTGCCTACTATATAGGATAGACCGTGAAGCTACTTTCTTTCTTTGCTTCCTAGGTATATGTCCTATATAATATATTGTTTCGAGCGATTTCATATAACTTATTTATAACAACATTTCTAGAATCAAATATGAAAAATTCAATACAATTTTCCCTTAAAAGTATTCAATTTCAATATTACAGTTGGAGTATTCGTAAAAACACAGTTACTCGGAAAGCAAAAGTTCAAACTACCCACAGTTCTAACGAGTAGAACATTAACGAGGTTTCCTATAAATTGAATAAGTTCACTTTTAGTTGTTCTTAAATGTACGAATTTTATACCTGTGTATGATTTTTTTAAGCATTTTGTAGATGTAAGTTTTTATTGAAATATTTGAAATAGATTTTGCATATTTAGTGACGAAAGTTTACTTAGTTTAGATTATATTAGGGTAGGCAGAGGCATCTTATTGTTAAGACACTCCATTCCACACTCACCACCCACTTCTCGAGATATTATAGCGCCGCCATTAGCCTCAAAAAAGACATATTCATTGTTTCACACCCCCGAGTGGGAATCGATCCTACAACTGGCATTTACAGTCGCACGCTTGTGCCGCTGCGCCACGACGGCCTCGCATTACGTATTATGATTTAAATCGATCTATAAATTTCTAACAATAACTTGAAAATCTGAAAATCTATTACAATGGCTATTATAATGATTTCCTATACAGAATGCGTTATTTAGCATATAATATTATTGGTCTAGTAATATTATATGCTGAATAACGCATTCTGTCTAGTACTCTACTGATTATTAATAGTCTAACCGCAGGACGTGTGCAGTTACCATAGCTGTGACACGTAACTCTGTATACGTAGAGATTAATCTTTAGTATTGATAATGATACAATGATTGCATTTATTTATATTTTATAGCTTCCCAGTGTACGTAGAGGGAACCTAGTATTGTTCCCCATTTGGGATCTGGACATAGCGTTTGGTTTTCTTTAAGAGAGAAGAAATAATATAATATATTTATAACTAGATTTTTTTTGATTTGATATAAACCGGTCGATTAAAAATATATTTAATTCAATTCGCATCAAATCACATACCTATAATATGTATACTTACAACATTCAATATACTTTAATAGATCAATTTGTATATTGATTTTAAAGCAAAATTCCGACGTGCCATACATTCAGCTAGCGTTACTGCGTTACGTGTTTCACATTAAACATGATATTTGCATTAATCGACCATTATCAAGTGTGATTCACGTGCATTTTAATGATAATACACTTTTGAACGTAAAATGATATATAATGAAAATATATCTATACTAGCGACCCATTCGCGGCTTCGCTTATAGTTATTTACTATACGCATACCACTTATAATTGTTTTATTATCCTGATCCTTTTCCATAAGATTATCAATATAAATTAAATAATTAATATAAATTATACATTCAGATAGAAATTTATGATGGAAAAGTGAGCGGTAAGAGAGGTATTGGGAGATCTCGGTTGACCTACGAAAATGGGCATATATGAAGAGGTTGATGACAGTGGACGAGGCGAAAGAGGTATGTAGAGACCGTAGCGTTCGGCGCTCCGTTCTCTCTGTCTACACCGCTAGGGATAAAGCGTGAAGTTAGTATAGTATAGTATACATTCAATAATTTTGAGAAAGTGCAAGCACTAACATGGCTGCTTGCGAGGAAGAAATCGGCGGGAAGGGCGTCCCCCGCTGGACTCTTGTCTACATATGCTTGCGGTCGTAAACGGAGCGTTGAATTATTTAAAATTTACATTTTCTCAAAAAGTATACGTTGAAATTACATGCTATAAAACACTAAGCATTTCTTCATAAAAAATCCTAAAAAAAATATGGAATAACTTTCGCTCGTGAGTTTCACCTTGCAATTTTCAATTATTTTTTTTGTCACATAAACAAGCAATTCGATGCCGTTCATTATTATTGTTATTTCGTTATTTAAGACTAACTAATACGTACACCATAATATTATAAAGTCTATAGCACTTCTGAAGCACGTAGCTAAGAAACAATCAAACAAACAAACAAACTCTTCCGCGCTCTATTATATGAGTATAGATAAATAATTTTAAAAAATATTGAGGTCGTAGAATGTAAAAGCGACGGTTATGGGTTTGATTTCCACTCGTAGGAATAAATGATTTTCAATTCCTCGCTCTGATGAGAAGTCAAAAGACGCAGTTGAATTCCACCACTCAACACGCAAGTGCTTGAAAATTGGGTGATATAACACTTTATCTTAGACTTTGAACTGAAACTGTTAGTGAAGTTGAATAAAAAATTTACAATAAGCCAAAAAAAATACAAAAATACCACAAAAAAACAAAAATCTTTCACTATTTGAAATGGTGACTTTTCGAATTGAGCATTTAAATCTTAATACACATCGTATTTAGGGTCAAACGTTTTGTCCATCGATTGTGGTTAGACTGGCTCACGTGTCAACGCCCGTCCCCCTGGAATTGGGATACCGCTATATAACGTTTATTTTTTTAAATATCTTTATACGCTGAATTCCGTATATGGCATGGTGTGCAGAGGAAACCTAAGTATCATTGTAGTTGTGTTATAACACTCCATTCTCCACTTTTCGTCTAATTTTCGAGATATTTCGTATTGAGTTGTCAAACTTAATGGGTTTAAGGTTTTTTATGTAACCAGTGCAAGAAGGTAAAAATAATTCTCGAGTGGTAATCAAACCCACAATCATCGCTTTTCACAGCTGCCCAATTCCTTTACGAGGGCCTCTAAATATTATTTATATGTTACATTTTCAAAACAGGGTAGGCAGAAGGGAACCAGAAAACTAGTGTTAAGACATTCCGTTTCGTTTCGAAAAACACTCCCCGAGTGGCGGAACTTAACGTCGCGCTTTGCCTCATTACCAGAGCGAGGAAATGAAAATATTAAATATTTCATTTTTTCAAGAGAGACCCGAACCTACAACTCATTACGTTTACATTGGCACGCTTGTGCCCCTACGTCACGACTGCCGTTTAAAGTTCAAATGTAACATGCATCTGTTTCCGCCAATTTCTGGAAGCATTACGTGTTTAGTGGCGGAACTCAACGCTGCGCTTTCCCCTCGACACAAGAGCGAAGAAATGAAAATATAAATGTAAATAAATATTTCATCTCCTCGAGTGGGGATCGAATCCACAACCAGTCGATTTAGAGGCACACTGTGCCCCAGCGCCACGACTGGCCTGAAATGTACATATATCACTAAAATAAAATTATAAGCATTTTAGTAACGAGGACACCGGAGAGAGCCTCGTTTAATTATTCCGAATAAATAATGAAGCAAACACACGGCCATTTGCCTCTCGATTTAACCGCGCGGTGTTTGCGGCCGTGATTTTAACGTCAGCTCTATCTGAGTTCGAGTGACGCGCTTTTAATTGCCGTACAACAGATTAATTTGATTTGGACATCACTGTTCTATACCGTATAACGTATATTTTTTTTTAATTATCCGCACACTTCGTTTTTTCGACATATTAATAATGGATGATAACACATCGTTCTCTGCTTTCCTACACTCAGAAAGAACTTAACGCCGCGCTTTGTCTTATTACCAGAGCAAGGAAAATGTTCCTCAAAGAGGGAATTGAAGTCATAATCATCACTTTCACAACCACCAAACGCCAGTGCGCTGCGTCATAAAAGCCGTAATTTTTCAGTTTTCACTTTGTTGTCCGTTGTCTGTCAGTTTTCACTTTTATAATTTGGCAAACTTCTCTTAACATACATATATTGTTTTTTTTTTAATGGAAAAGACAAGGCAAACGAGCGTGTGGGTCACCTGATGGTAAGTGATTACCGCCGCCCACGACACCCTGCAACACCAGAGGACAGGTACAGGTGCGTTGCCTGTCTGTAAGGTGGGATGGGCGCCGGAGCCCGGCATTACCTGATGCGAAACGCAGTGGCATAAAGCCACTACTTTACGCCGGTTTTAAATGCCGGGGGTGGTAATGATCCGGTCGAGTCTGCCCATGCGTGTTGCCATTGCTGGCGACGTGACTCTACCACACGTACTTTAGTCGCCTTTTACGACACCACCAGTATCAGGATGATCCTATTCTAGGCCGGGATCACACGGACAAAATGTTTGTTATATTACAATAGGTTCAAAAATAAAAAAAAAGTCAATATAAAAAAATATGCGATAATATTGCTACACAATAAGTGTTTTATTGAATTAGCAGAACCTAATAGCTAATATCGATGTTTCGTTAAAATTACAATGTTATTAGATCATCAAATAATTTCAGATGAGAAACTAAATAATTGTATAGTATATGCGGGCGAAGCCGCGAGCTAGTCGTTAGCATTAAAATAAATCCTAATGATTTTGATTAATTATATTATTAGAAATAATTTGTGTTTCACTAAAAATGAGGTAAGAAAACAACAAAAAATATTTAGTAAAACTTAGAAATTTTCTCTGACGCGTATTTTCGCAGTCAACATAGAACAATATCATTTAATATTCAAAGTGGCGACTCCCGGCGCCCAGTGAATGGACGGCAACTGTTCGACCTGTTTACGTCAACTGAATGTACAGAAATGCTCTATAGAATTCTAAATGTGTCCGAAATATCATATTTTAGGTAACAATAGCGGTATATAATTGAGGATGTCATGGCCCAGTGGCGAAGTTAAATGCGATTTGAACTCATAGCTTCGAATCGATCTCCACTTGGAGAGTCCACCTCAACCTCTCCTCCACTAGGGGTGTGAGTTATTTTTATTTCCTTGCTCTGGTAAAATGCTATATCTTGAGAATTATTAATTCGATGCGTGAGAAACGGATTATCACTCTCATTTATACTTCAGTATAAAAAAAGATGTTTTTTTTTTATTTTAAGCTCTATCCTACATTTTATCGAATAAAATCTAATAACGAACCTTAACGATTAACAAACCTAGAGTCAAGACACTTTTTTCTCTGCTTTCTGAGGACTTAGAAATATTGCATTTTGAGCAATGTCTCCAAGTCCCTCAATGCTACGCTAGATTACGCCAGAGCGTAAAAATTAAAATAATCCACTTTTCTGATTGGGAATCAAAACAACAACTCTTGCGAAAGGAAATATATTTAATTTATATATTTTTTTATATTCGTCGGTGTGTTTTAGAAATTAATTTAAAGATGAAAAAGAAAACAATTAATGAAAATAAATAATATTAAATATTTAGTTAAAAAAAAATTACAATGTTAAAAAGAAAACTGGCAGTACATAGTATCCTACATCCTTATTCTAAATAGTCAACGAAGTAGGTAACTTGTTCAGCAAAATAAAGGCGAAGCGAGCGCGGACTGATTGTTTAAGATCGGACCCAAAATTGTTAGTGGCCCTTCGAAGAAATTGAGGGTAGCATTACTACGGATACCACTTTGCAAGGACAGGATTTTGTAAATTGAACCTTTGGGAATCGAAAAGAGAGGGCCTACTAAAATGTTTTGCATCAGGAAAATCGGAGTTGTTGTGAAAGTTCAACATTTGAAGTAATTCTAGCAAAAAATACAAGAATATCTGTAAAATCTCAACTAACAACAAAAAGCGGTCAAGTGCGAGTCGAAATCACCCACCGAGGGTTCCGTAAAAATTTCAAGATTTTAGGTCAATTGGAAGTACAATTTATAAAAGTTGAGTTTGCAGGCCTATGCACTCATTTAGTATGAAATGAACTACAAATATAAGTTTGTAATTCTTATTATCTATGAAATACTTATAAATTTTCACTTTAAGCTTTCACTTAAGTAAGTACTCTATAGGTTTTGATTACGCGACGAATTTTGTAGAAAATTTAGAAGTTTAATTTTTTTTATGCTTCAAGGGATCGTAGCTTTGGACATAACAATTTCACGTGTTATTTAAATAATCGGCCGTGACAGACGGGCAACATCACAAAGGTTTCGTTTTTCCTTTTGAGGTATGAAACTAAAAAATAAGTTGTTTGGTAAGAAACTATGGCTGCAATTAACTAGAACTTGGACGGTAAACGAAAATCGCAGGTTTGAGTCCCACTTCGTTCAGGTCTTGGTGTGTGAATAAAACTTTAAAAGTGGTAATACTTATTATTTAAGTTTTATACAAATAAATAAACAAAACTATAAACTTATTTAAATTAGAATTTAATAAATTTCTAAAGTTTTATATCTTAGCGTCGTTGATTTTCGCCACTCAATACGCAATACCTCTAGAATTCAGCGGAAAGTGTAAATGTCTTAATGGAAGAGAATATCTTAATACTAGGTTCTCAGGTTCCCTCTGCCTATTTTGCTATAATTGGGATACAGCATGAAGCTATAAAAAAAATGTATGTACATTTTTCTTAACTACACTGTATTGTATTCCCCACTAATTTGCTGATCACTTATCATCTTCCACGGGTTGGCTGGAAAAGATAAGAGATCTTTAGATGATATCTAGAGATAGCCTACCATTGCAAACAAATTCCCTATTATGTACAATAAAAATTATAATATACATTTAATCAATCAGAAGGCAGACGTGACACAGGGGCACAAAATCCGAATCAACGTGATTGGTTGTGGGCTCAATTCCAACTCGAGGAAATGAAATATTTAAAATTTTAATTTCTTCGCTCTGGTGTTAAGGTGGAGCGCGGCGTTGAGTTCTGTCACTCAACCTGCAATGCCTCCAGAATTCTGCAGCAAATGGGAAACGGTGTGAGTTAACACTAGGTTCCCTCTGCCAATCCGTTTGTGTGCGAGATACAGCGTGAATAAAACAGACACTCAAAAACCCCATGACAGCCTTACATCAGAAAACTGCTATTGACACCTAACACCACCCGCCACGTCCGCCTCTCTGTTTATATTACAGATCAATAAACAGGTGAATATGACGTCTATTGGCTTTTCTTATCACCGGCATCGTATTGTGTAACGAGTGTAGTTACTTTTCTTTATTACTCTTTGAGGAGTTTTCTTATACTTATTTCGTCGCCTATCATTTATCTTGTGTGGTATAAATACACAATTTAATTTTTTCGCGTTCCCGTGGAAAAATCGCCTTCCAGTGCTCCACCACATTCTTTTCCTGATGAAACACACGCAACATACATACGAGTGCACGCCAAACTTTTAGGGTGTATCTGTTACGGCTATACACAACACTGTGTATCAGCCACTCAGTAACGGATTTTTTTTATATATAGATAAGTCGAGGCCGGTCGTGGCGCAGCGGCACGAGGTGTGACTGCAAAACCGACTGGTTGTGGGTTCGATCCCCACTCGAGGAGATGAAATATTTACTTAAATTTATATTTCCATTTCTTCGCTCTGGTGTCGAGGGTAAGCGCGGCGTTGAGTTCTGCCACTCAACACGCAATCCCTCCAGAATTCGGCAGAAAGTGGGGAACGGAGTGTCTTAACTCTAGGTTCCCTCTGCCTACCCTGCTGTGTGCGGGATATAGCGTGAAGCTAATTTAATTTTTAATTTTTGCAAATACCCGCATTCAGTAGAGAACAGTGATGTCCAAATCAAATTAATCTGTTGTACGGCAATTAAAAGCGCGTCACTCGAGCTCAGATAGAGCTGACGTTAAAATCACGGCCGCAAACACCGCGCGGTTAAATCGAGAGGCAAATGGCCGTGTGTTTGCTTCATTATTTATTCGGAATAATTAAACGAGGCTCTCTCCGGTGTCCTCGTTACTAAAATGCTTATTTTTTTTCAGTATAGAGACCTAATGTGGAAGATGAGTCGAGGGAATATTTTTTTTATTTTGTTGCTCTGGGAACAAAACAATGCGCGGCGCTTTAAGTCTCAAAAATTAGGGCGGAAAATGGGACACGGACCTACGTGAAGCATTTTTTTATTTTTGCGTGAAGTTGAGCATTTTTTTATTTTTAACCGACTTCAGTAAAAGGAAGGAGATTATCAATTCGATTTTTTTTTTATGTTAGTTACCTCAAAACTTTTGATTGGGTGAACGATTTTGATGATTTTTTTTGTTTAAAAGTGCTGGTGCTTGTTGCGTAGTCCTGTTTTAATTTGGCCCATTTCTGATAATGTTATCCATAAAAAATAAAGTAAGTCTAAATATTACATCAGGTATTTGAGCGACATATGGACTAATAACTTAACAACAGGCCAACCGATTTCGATGTCTCTTTTCATATTGGAAAGAATACACTTCAAAGGTAGTTTGTTGAGAATTTAGTTATGTTATGATGGATCCGGCTAAAGTCAGTTTTTTTATAAAAAAAAATTTACAATATAGGTTCGGATTCAGATGAAGCTGACGTTAAAATACTTAAAAACTGCACTGTTAAATCAAAAGGCAAATAGCCAATAATTAATATAATATTAATTAGCAAATAATTTTTGAATAATTAAGAGAGCTTTTAGTTTTTACTCATTCACTTGATGACCTATTTACAAAAGTTCTACGTAACATATTGGAATTAAAAGCTTAAATTTTTCATTTCGAGGTTAAAGTAAATTTTTGCCAAAGTGAACTTTTTAGCGCAAAATATCAATTTTGTTGGGGAATGTTATGTTAAATCTTTTTATTTTACTACTTTTTTAGTTTCACTCTTCAGCGCTTCAACGGTTTGCCTCGTTACCACTTCATATCAAGAAATTGAAAGTATTAATTATTTCATTTCCTCGTGAGGGAATCGAACGTATAACTAGCCGCGTTTGCAGTCGCGCCACATGATTTTTACAAGATTTAAATTATACTGGCGGCCCACCTTGCGGCTTCCCACCACGTGCTATACTTAAAAAAGCGCGTCTATCTCCACCTTAAAAGCTAATTATGTACCTGTAGCTCTTTTGATGCTACACGGGGTCATGGGCGGCGGTAATCACTTACAATCAGGTGACCCATATGCTCGAGCGCCTTTTATTTCTCGTAATAAAACCGGACAAGCGTGAGTCAGGCTCGCCCACCTATGATTCCGTACAAAAATTGGAGGTCTCGAGCTTTTTTTTAAATTCAGGCTTAGCTTAGCCAGAGCCCTCTTGTCTGATACCTCACTTGAACTAGCGGCTTTAATACCAAATTTTGCTTAGTAAGCCATACGTTCTTATGAACGTTCAAAAGTATTCATAAAAACAGTTATTATTCTCAAAAACTTACCTGTGTATGTGGCTGAGCATGTACTGTCAAATGAGCACGCAAAGCCAGATGCAACCTCAACGTAACATGCCCATGTGCATTAGCAGATCGACACGCCCATCGTCCATCATCAGAAAGCTCAGCTCGTCTAATGGTGAGAGCATCTGAAGATATGCTGTATCGGCCTCCACCTTCACCCTCTCGGATCTCTCGGAGAACGCCGCCAGGTGTTTCTCGGTACCATCTAGGGAATATGTGTATATATGAATAATATTGTTTATAAATTATATAAAATTGATAATGCTTGTGCATTTTGGACTAAACGTTATGATCTTGGGTGAAAATTCTTCGTTCAAAACGAAGCATTACCGGTGTATGGGTGAAAGAGTAACTTAAATGACAAAAATGGGCATGTATCAAAGTCAGATATATATTAATGCTCAGTATCTGCGTAAGCATATAGCGTATAAACTTAAACAATACATCAAGTTGGATAAGCACTAAATCACATTGCATCCTGCTTAAAGGATGGTGGGCAGAGGGAATCTGGGAATCTAGTGATAAGGTTTCTTAATACTAGGTTCCCTGACACTTCGAACATTTACTATAAACTACATATACGTGATTAATCCTGTATTAGAATTATGTTTAAGTGTAAATTATGGTTGTAGTAAGGCAGTAGTAGGTACAGGTGTTTTGGCGTTCTGGTGATATATCCAAATTGGTCCAATGTAGAGATTAGACTATAACTACACTTTGTTTACTTGTCTATTGCCATGAGGAAGTTACGTTAAAATAAGAAGTAGGAACAGAAAAAAAGAAGAAAGAAAGAGAAAACATCTGCCTGTGAAGATTATAGGTTCCATTTTGTCGCTCAACATGCATTATCTCGCAGGAGCCATATGGTATATGTGGGATGACTGGTATAGGAAACCTGGTATAGGGTAGGAAAAATTAGGTTTATCTTCAATCCTGCAGTGTCAAGACAATCTGATTTCCAAAAATATTTTTTTGTACTCTGTTTACATTTTATAGATAGCATGAATTAGAAAAGCTAGATCTAGCTCGTAGAAAAACTCTATCTACCATAAAAATACTGAAAATTGTCCCTAAAAGACCCCGAATTTCAGTATAATGTCACGATTTATTCTATTTTACTACGAAAAAGGGATATTCTGATTCCAAAAATAAATAAAGTTATGAATGCTGATTAAACAAGCTTTAAGCTCCTTTGAATATTCATTTTAACACTCCGAATAATATCAAGTTAAAAGTTAGCGTATAACATTATAACGTGCTAAGCGACTGTTGTGATTTTCACCATCTTTTCGGTTACATTTGTATGAGTTTATTAGTAAATGTATATTTTCAAACATAAAAGAGCTTTTAAAAACTTTTTTGTTCAGTTTATTTTGAAATTTAAATATGTTTATATGTATATACTTTTTTTTACAATTATTTGCTTTTATAATTTTATCTGATCAGGACAAATAAGAGGTCGATATTATAACTTTGCCTGTTTTTAAAAAAATATACATAAATAAATTAAAAGCAAAAAATCTATTTTAGAAAAGCCTTTTATTTAAGCATTCTAAGAAGGAGAAAATAAAACTTTTCTTTTAAATTCAACTATCAACTTATTATACACAATTTATATGAACATAAAAGCTTGTCGCGCGATTTACTTGTGTAAATAAACTAGCACTAATTTAAAATGTAAAATTAAATTAAATTTATTACATTTCAATTTAATTACATATTGATCATCGCGACAAGCTTTTATGATAGTAAGCTAGCTATAGCTATAGTTATAGGTCTTTAATAAGGATACTTTCTAATAATTTTACCCTACTTAAAGCCACGTATGCTTGACCACCTCGAGCGTCCAGCCTAAGTACCAGCGTCGAGCCTAATTAGATAACGGCGTAGTCGACAGCACCACCATTTTGCGTATTGTCCAAGCCCAACATAATTCTTCTATCCGCGGTTTTGTGAAATTATACTTAGACTTGGGCTGAATTAAGTGAACACCGTCTTTACCGAAGTCTATACGGACGGATGGTATATCAAGTTTAGCTTTATCAAGTTTTAACTGTCGTTGAGTAGGTGTTTCGCTATTCTCCTCCTCACGCTTCTCGTTGAGTCTTTGGCGTTTTGCTTCATCGTCTTCGGTAGCAAGTTTTCCCTGCCGTTTTCATTCTTTTTCTCCAACCTTCTAGTCTTTTGTTTTGATATTTCTGTTTTTACCATTTTGATCCTACGAGTACCGAAGAAATATTCGTCGACCATCCTAGAGCTCCGTTTAGAAGGGTACGAGTTAATATACAACAGGGTTTGCCCAGGTGCCTTGAGGTAATTCATGACTTCATACTGCACCCCGCTGCGACTCTTCTTCGGCACGGCCTTGACTTGGTTGTTTGGAAGAACGCGCCATTTATTTCAGCTTGAAGCTTACTTGTACCCACCGAAACACAGTCCCGTTTTTTATTTTATAGTTGTCCTTCTCCTAGACAGGTTACAAACCAATGTTGATGACGCCCATGTCGCCAAATTACACAAGTCAAAGTTAATCAATCGTTGTTACAGGCTTAAACAAGTCGATTCTGTAAAACCAGCAACAACTTACACTTTACAACACTTACAACACTTTATTTTTCGAGTTACTTTCAACGAGCCCTTTCATTTGATATCCATATTGTAGAAGTAGATTAAAAATAACTATTCCGTCATCTTGGATGGTCCGCTATATTGAATTTAGAATGACGTCTTATTATTGTTTGAGTTGCTCTCAACGAGCCCTTTCATTTGATACCCATGTTATAGAAGTGCATTAAATATAATTATTCCATCATCTTGGATGGTCCGTCATATTGGATTTAGAATGAAGTCACATACCTTATCGTGCATTGCCATCCAAACTAAACGTGTATACAAAATTTCAGCTCAATCGGTTGAATTTTAAAATTGAGCTCAAAGATTTCACCCGAACTAACATACTCGTACATACAATGCTAAATAAAAGCTTTTAAAAAGAAAGACTTCTAAAGCCTTAAAACGGTAGACTAATAAGAAAACGCAATAGAGTATAAAATTAGATTACCTCTAACACTTTTTCTTGGTAGAAACTACATTTATATACTTTTGCTTCTGTTTTATATGAAATGAAATAGGTAAATTGAAAAGGCGATAGAACTGTCGGCGTGAGTTCAAGTCAGCTAAATTCTAAGCAAATATTACTGAAACATTCCTTGAATGATAAAATGGGGTAGCGAATTGACGACGGTGGCGTTCTGTATAAAACACGGTCTTATGTACCTTACGGCTTCGCCGCTGTGGTCGTGAGGTTGGTAAATGATAACTAAGAGTCGTGCTGTGACACATGCCACATTTTAATTGTAAGAGTTGTGTCATGACACATTCTAGTTCTAAGAGTTCTGTTATGGCACATGCCACATTCTAAAGTTACATTAAAATGATTAAGGCGTTCAACTAAACACACTACTTCAGTTTTTTAATATTATAATAGATATATGTGTAATTGTAAATAATATAAATTAAAAAAATCAAGTTAAGACAAAAGTCAAAACACTCCGTTCCCCATTTTCTGCCAAATTCTGAAGGCATTGCCTGTTGAGTGGCGGAACTCAACGCCGCGCTTTAACTCGACACCCATAAATAATATAAAAAAATAGATTGTTCTTTGTGATAAGAGCTATTATCACATCCGGTAAAGGTATCGATGAAATTCATAGTCATATATATCAATTCGAGATAGGTAAAAATTATATTTGAAAATAATGTATTAATGTAGCCGTAATAGGCATAACAAGTAGCAGCTTGACACTTGGCTTATTAAGACATACCGTGCGAATCTCCGCGCTTCATTTACCAAAGCACTTAAGCGAAGCGAAAATAATTCATTCTCCCGAGTGGGAACCGCAACCACAACCGTCGCGCTTACAGTCAAACTGCCTTTCGTTCTTTGCTATACAAATAAAATACAAGAAATGTATACTTTTTAGCTTTAACCGAGGTTTTTTTTTAATAGTGAGTAAAAGACGGATCACGATACAAAAAATACAGAAAATGCCACTCAAGAGTTTGTTTTACATAATTGCATTACTTTCATTAAGGATATTCATAATTCCTTTCAAACTTTGTTCTTATAATATTTAAAAAAGTTTACAAAATGTTAAAATTATTATATACTAGCGACCTACTCGCAGCTTCGCCCGCTTAAACTGAATTATTTACTTAATACACAGAATTACACTCCTGTTTTATATATATTATGTATGTTTGCAAAGCACCTAAGATTTCTAATGTAAAAATTATTAAAACCTAAGGGTTACATTTTTGCAATTTTTGCAAAAAAAATCTTTGTAACAATATAAATATCAAGGAAAACTTAAGTATAGGCCAAATTCTTTCCGCAATGCAAGGCAAATTTTTAAAGACAAAATTTTTTTTACACATTCTTTAAAAAATATAAAACATAAAATAGACGCAATAATGTTATACAATTCTCGCTTAGATCGATTGTTCGCCCGAGGGAGCTCCATCATACCTCTACAGTGCGCTGTAGGCGATGTATGACTTACGAGTGGTGATTGATGGATAGATAGACGAGTTCTCTTAAATACAGAATATTTTTAAATCCATATAAAAAAATGATATTTAAATAAATAATATATCTTTCAGATGGATTAGATAAGAACACGTTACAAGAATGAGTGACGAAAGAATGGTAAAAAAAATATGAAGCAAAAGTGAGTGGTGAGAGAGGCAGTGAGAGACCTCGATGGGCTTTCGAGAATACATACCGATGATACTTGAGAAGGGTCATTTACGGTAAAGCATGAGAACTTCAGGAAGGCCATGCCTCCAGTATCCTCTGGTTACCTTGCTAGAGATAAAAAAAATGTCTCATTTATAACGCCAATGTTCTAAGAACATATTGTTAAGTAAACGAAATATATTTTCCAAACTAAATCGACGTTTTCTAAAATGAATCTTACCTGAAATATGAATAGATTTACACAACTATCGTTGCTCGAGGCGTTGATCTGATACATTAGGGGTGTAGTAGAACGTTGAAATATACATACGTGACTAGTGATGTGCAGAAATGCTTACGTTATTCGTATATGATTGATGATATATTTGAAATACAAATACTTACCGATTTGTATATGGCCGTCATAGCATGGTGGCAGTATCTAACTGTAAACGCGACAGTTGTAGGTTCGATTCCTACTCTAGGTAATGAATTATTTTCACGCGCGACTTTCAGTTTCGCCTATTAATCCGCAATTCCTTGAAAATTGAGTAGAAAGTGGGAAGGAAGTGTCCTCACATTAGTTACACTCTGCCTACACTTATAGGGATACATAAAATAAACAAAAATCATGTACAAAAACATACAATGCAGCTGGTCCACGATGGCCTCAAATAAAGTTATGATAATAATATTTTCTATAATTATGCAAACCCGTAATATCTCTTATATAACGACAACCCTCTAGCTACTCTAATATAAGGGCTGTAGCTTCAACTAGTAAATTAATTAGAAAAATAAAACAGTTCCACCAATCAATGAAAATATTTCTCTATGATGTCCAATTTCCGTTGCGGTTTCAGAACTAACCACTCGACTTTTTTTCAATATGCATTCAAGTATAATAGCTTTATTGGGAAGTATAAATTTTTTATATATATTTTTATATTTGTAATGAAAAAATGTATTATTTCAAGTAGCGTTAGTGACATAGTATTGGCGTTAGTAGTGGCTTCAAATTTAACTAGGCAAACTACTCAGAAAGTTGAAATTTGGCATTTAGATAGGTTAGCAACACTAAAACGATATTTCATGTTTTTAGTTGGGTACGAACGAACGAACGAACGAACGTTGGGTTGGGTAGTATGGGAACGATGCTATGGGTGATAGAGCGTGAAGGTGAAAAAAAATCTGAGCCAAAATTACCCAAAATTCCTACGGAAAGCCAGCAACCTCGTAAAGCTATAAACAAATAATAACAGCTAAATTGTTACTAGCGTTTTAATTTCTATTTTTTGTTATTATTATTCTTATATAAAGAGACTCGAGATCCTACAGTCAAACTCATGAACAGTTTTGTAGGACATAGCATAATTTAATATGTATCTTCTATTGTAATAATAAATAAAAAAAAATAAATAAATAAGTAGTACCTACAATTCATCATGTTCTATATACATTTTGTATCAAGATCCCATCATTAATTAAAAATTAAAGGCAAATTTTCAAGAGTTTACGCCTCATTTAAAAATTCACGCCGAATCATTATTAATTAGGACATCCATTAAAGGGAATTTATGTTAATTAGTTTATGCGTATTTTGAACGTCCCTTAGAAAATATTCTAGAGCTTTGAAAGGCGATCTTGATTAAATTAATTAACAAGTTACAACTTGTCGGCGGACGTCTCAACTTGTCTTTGACAAACATGTTTAGTTAATGGGAAACTGATGTCTTTGGTAGCAAGTGTATTAAGTTTATTTTATACATATAGTGAGGCCAGTTGTTGCGCAGAGACACATACTGTGACTGTAAACGCGACGGTTATGAGTTACATACCCACTCGAACAATTGAATTATACTGCCATTTCTTATTATTTAAATGTATATTTCCTTTTCTTCGCTCTGATGTTGAGCCACAGCGCAGCGTTGAGTTCCGCCACTCAATACGCAATACGCCTCCAGAATTCGGCGAAAAGCGGAAAATGGAGTGTCTTACCACTAGATTCCCTCTGCCGCTTTCACGCTGTATCCGTCACACAGCAGGGTGCTGTGTGCAGTGTGAAGCTGATTTTTTTTATATGTATGCACACTTCTATTGAATTTCAATTGCATTGCGAAATTTGTTTACCACAGTTCCCTATATATAGCAAGCAGGGTGGGTGAAATAAAATAATGTATAATATCATTTAAGAGTTATTTTTTTTTTCCGCCTGTTCAATAATTTCTGGACATTGCAAAATGTATAGACTTTAGACGCATACCATCACAGAGAAAATTAAATATAGAATTTACTTAAATACTTATTTAGAAAACGTATTAAAAATTGAACGCAGCGAGACTCGAACCCGCGAAACCGACCAGGAAACCGACCAGGCGCTCTGACCACTAAGCCATGCGTTCTCGCCAAGCTGCGTCGAAATTTTTATACGCTTGTTACAACTTATTTATGTTGTTAGTATCTCTGTAGGGAGATTTTTACAAATTTTCGCTACCCAAATATAATTACTAAGAATTATCGTTTGGCAAGAGAGAATACTATATTTTAAGTATTTTTAAACATTTTTTAAAGTGTTATTCCACACTTAGGAAAGAAAAATATTTATTTAGAAAACGAATATTTTTTTTTACTAAATAAGTATTTTTCTTTCCTAAGTGTGGAATAACACTTTAAAAAATGTTTAAAAATAGAATTTACTTTTTATCTGATCTTTATTTTACCTAAATAAAGCTATATAAAAAAGAAATAATTAAATTTACGCCAATAGAATTATTTGAATTCGTGTTGGAATCATTCTTATTGCCTTTCTCTGACAATAAAGTGGAAAATAAAGCATCAGAGTACTATAATACTACTAGTCTAATAATACTAGTCTCCCACTGCCTATCCAGCTGTATGCGGGATATAGCGGGCAACAGCGTGAAACTAAAACTAATAAAAATAAATAAATATAACTTAGGAACAAGCATAGTGAATAAATAATAGGGTTATAGTTTGTCTTACGCTTAATAACCATCTTCATAACTAATGGAAAACTGATGTTTCAGTACGGACATATCTTTCGAAGTAAGGAAGCAAGTGAGCTTTCTATATTTGATTTATACAATATTGCACTCTGATGCTGATTTTCCATTAATATTTATTAGTATCGTGAAGCTTCTGTACATTATTTAAGTCTATTGTAAATTGCTGGTAGGTATTGACATTTTCATTGACTAAAATAGAAATCTAGTAATTTTTTTTATCAAAAGTTTATATGAATCTAATTCTGTTGATAATATGGATAATTTTATAAAAATATTTCCATAGCAATTCATGAGAGATAAGTGTCATTACACTTGATTCTTGAAGATGAAGATTATAATATAACCACTTACAGTTTTTACAACTTTCCTCGCTCATAATTGAAATCTATGTATATCTAAAGAAATTACCAGTATTAATATAAAATAGATAATATTGTAAATTGATTGTAATAATTATACATATTGAGTTCTGTCATTCGGCAGATTTTTTGAAAAAATGAAAATTTGGCAAAGTTTTCAAAACTTTGTCGAATGAATTCAATATGTATAATTATTACCATCTATTTATAATATTATCTACAATATATTTAGAAAGATATACGAGTTGCCTGTAATACTTGGACAAAGCCACCACCTTTACATTAAGAGACAGTTCTGTCAACTCACTGTCTATCAACTCACGTAATTAGTGCTATCAATTATTTTGAAAGGTTATTAAATTGTTATTTTAATAGATTTTAAATCTATATTTTCCTTTTTAATTACCATTTTCTAGACTGATGAAAAATTATATAGGTTATCGAGGCTGTAACAAAATGTAAAAATGTACCTTGGCGTATCGTAAAATTAAAATATAATTAAAAAGTATTTTTAATGAAGCTATTTTAACCGGATTAATCGCGTATATTTAAGATTTTACATTTTGGAAACCCCACGTTTCGAACACTTTGCAGTAGTCCGTAACCACGGATATAAATAGTTTCATTTTAAATGTGTTATAATCGTGAAAATCAAAGAACTTATTATAATTAAACAGTAACAAAATATTTTAAATATACATGGAAATTACACATTATTTAATTTTCTGTAGATATTGTATTTATAATTATCATATTTATTGAATGGGAGTCATTCATGTATTAGAATATTAACGTCTCGTCTTCGTATATGTATACGTTCCCACGACTCTTGAGACGAACATACATATAACGAAGGTAGCGGTCGAATCAAACTCTATTGGATAATATGGATCAAAATGAGCTTTGACAAAAAATACAAAAGCTTAACTTCACGCTGCATCCCTAGCGGGGTAGTCAGAGAGAATAGAGCGCCAATCGCTACGATCTCTACATATCTCTCTGTCGCTTCGTCCACTATCATCAACTTGTTCATACATGTCCTCCGGAAGGTCCTCTTGCTTTTTACGTGACATTCCTCCAGTTTTTTTGATACTGTGTTTTCGAAAGTCAACCGAGGTTTCCCTCTACCTCTCTTACCGCTCACTTTTCCGTCATAAGTATTTTTGCCATTGTTTTTTCACTCATTCGATCGACGTGCCCAAATCAGCTGGGCACGTCCTTCTTCATTCTAACCTGACATCCTCGCTAGTAACTGTCTGTATCTCTTCATTGTGGATTTGTTCAGCTAAACTGACTCCGCATATCCTCCACGAAGAGATCGCATCTCCATGGCATTCACCTTTCTTTTATTCTTCTTCTGTAATACCAACGTTTCGCTGTCGTCGGTAGCAACACTGCATTGTGTATGATCAAGCGTGCATCTAACGTTCCGCCGTCTCATTAATGTAGCTAGGGCTTGTTTTATTCTGTCTCGTGGTGCACATGTAATGCGTAAGTGATGTTTGTGTGGCGTTGGAAATAGATGTAACGGCTTTTATTGTAATTATGTGTATCTTTAATCCATTTAAGGCATTAATCTCTTCTTTCTTGTCGTCCGCGGGGTCTTTTTGCTTGTGCGTGACCTTCCTCTAGTATCATCGATACTGCGCCTTCAAATAAGCCAACCGAGGTTCTCCTCTCTTACCACTCAATTTTGCTTTGACACTCATTTTCTCGATTTGCCCAATTCACGACATGCCGAATTTCACTTAAAAGATACTTATGGAACTTTATTAAGTACAAATTCAACTAATACTTAATCTTTTTTATGATAGAGTAATATTAAATAACGTTATATCTGTCAGAAATACTAATAGAAAAATGAAAATTATATAATTTTTAATACATTAAGCCCTATTACTAGATTGTCTCTAGAGACTATTACAGGTTAAGTAATGAATAAAGTGCACTTTTACTCTTGTTCCTGTTATACTTAAATACTGTTATATTTTTTTTTCCTTTTTATGTACAGCAATATAGATTAATAAGATGATATATGTATTTAAAATTATTTAGCAAAGTGGTACAGACTGATTGTCAACGCGATTGTAGTAAGTTTGATCTCCATTCATGAAAATAAATGATAGTAATTTTAGGTGCTTTTTCTGGTACTTTATTATGTGCCTGTGTTTATCCTTATGCATTTATCCTCTTATCTTTTATAATTTACATATAATTTTATATATAAAAAAATAAAGTTATATCTTAGTTGAAGTGAAAACGAAAAAAAATGACAGTAAAAATAGACAGACACAAAAATCATAAGATTTAACGTGTAAGAAAATGAGAAAGGTTTTTTTTTATGGAAAAGACAAGGCAAACGAGCGTCCGGGTCACCTGATGGTAAGTAATTACCGCCGCCCACGACCACGTGCAACACCAGGGGAACTACATGTGCGTTGCCGGCCTTTAAAGTGGGTTGGGTACCGGAGTCCGGCATTATCTGATGCTAAACGCAGTGGCACAAAGCCACTACTTAACGCTGGTTTTAAATGCCGGGGGTGGTAATGATACGGTCGAGTCTACCCATGGGTGGTGCCATTGCTGGTGATGTGATTCTACCACACGTACTTTAGTTGCCTCTTACGACACCACCATTATCAGGATAATATATAGAATAGAAATAAAAAGATGTCATCACAAGTTTCACAAAATGTTATTTAAATCAATTTCAACAGCTAAACTAAAAGTAAAAAATCCATTAACAAGTCATATTTTCATAGTGTTTCCATACGAAATAGGTAAAACACTTAAAAATACTTGAAACTCAGCTAGTTAGTTGTGTAATGAGAGCGTTGTTGCTATAATTTTTACAGTGCACTAAAACTTGTTCACGCACAGTGCTCGTACTGTTTACGAGAAAACATAAAGTTTATTAGTACTAGTGACATGCAGTTAAAAATCTACACACACAAGTCCTCCGTACTGGCTGGCCGTACTGACGAATGACTGACAGACAATGTATAGACAAAATTACTAGTCTTAATTAAAGGTTGAAATTTGATATTTAAGGTTAGAAAATTTAGGGGCGCACTAAAAAAGAATTTTTCGAATTCCCTACGGCAACGAGATTTTTTTTTTGCGTTTTCAAATACACGCAAAAAAGGTGCCGGCAATGACTAGTCTATATATATAACTTATATTTATGAAATTGTTTTCAGTTTTTAATAGGACTGGTAAGAAAATATAAGCCTAAACGATCATAGTAATCCGAAAAAGAATAATAAGTAGGGAAAATTCTTATTATTAGAAAAAATATGTAACTAATTTCAATGAACAAAAATAATAAGTAAACGTAACCAAAGTAAAATATTTATAAAAAAAAAAACTAAACAAAACCAGCTACATTATCAATATTATCAAAGTAAAATAAATATTTGAAAGTATTAAAATTAAATGTGTTGTGCTATGTTTTTGCAAGTGCATGTGGTTATTTACATGATACTCAAATACAATAAAAATTAATTTTATATTTTTTGTCTCTTTCTGTCCGTCTTTCTATTTTCCTGAGCTAATGTCCAGAACAACTGAACTAATTTTTATTGGACTTTCAGTGATCGATTTTACTGATTTACCCGGGAAAATTTTTTTTACACCTTTTCCTTGCGCGCGCACATATATACTATATGAAATAACTAAACTCCTTTCTACGTTAAATTCGATAATTTTTACGAGCAATATCAAATAAAATTCCAAAAAACTAAAACTAAAATTTGTTAAATGTATAATAATATAACCGGTAACGGTATATATAACCTAGCTGAAATAAGCAACCATTCTTTCCTTTATACTTAAATGATAGTATGCCGAAGAATATTATGTCAAATTGAAACGTATTTTAATATCTTAGTATATATCGAGAATATTACAAATATGAGAAAAAAAAGTTACTTATGTTCATCCGAAAACCCTCAAGTATCTCTACATGAGTATTTTATTACAATTAAATTAGAGGTTTGGCCCCTGATTGCGTAAAAGACAGACAGACAGAGTTACTTTCGAATTTTTAATATAGGTATGGATAACGTTGTGACCGATCCCTGTCTGTATATAGGAGATATATGTAAAAATCTATTTCTGGCATCTATCAACATAATAAAACTAAAAAAAACTTTTCAATTATTTCCTCTGTTTTTCAGTTTCGATTTGTATCTTGGTTTGCGTGTTTTTAATGTTATGTTATGAACTTTCCTTAACATTTTTGTGTTTGTTTTATTTAAATCCATTTATAAATAAAAAAGTGATATGAATATAACGTATGTTGTTCGACAAAATCGATAAAAAATAACTATTGCATTAAAATTATTTTGTTATCAAAACACGATAGTTGATTAGATTAGTACATAAATAATTGTAAAATTCAAGCGGGCGAGCGGAGCTAGTACTAAATATAATGGCAAAAGCTAAATAGTAAAGAAATGATTATATTTTGGATAATTTATATACTCATACTCGTATATGTATGTATAATACTCATTTAATAAATACAATAAAGATCAAAAGAAATTCTAGAATATTCAATCGTAAATTTTAATTATAACAGCCTTATTTGTTTTAAGTTTGTGGTGAGTATAGATTTACAACAAACCGACAACCACGTTCAGTATAAATTTTCAATATAAAATTTCCAATTTCTAGAGAAATTATTTGTGTTTAAGTAAATTTTATTATCATTTAGTGAGTGTTAATTTAACTTATTTTTCATTTACATCGTATTTCAGAATATTTTTAAATATAAATTAATTATTGTAGCCACTTTTCAATTTAATTATAACTTAAACAACATTTAAACTTTGTAAGTATTGAGGCTTGGAAAAGGTTTAACGTTTTTTTTAGTTCCACGCTATATCCCACACACTACAGTATAGGCAGATGCAACCTGAGAACCACCATTTTTATTTGAAATTTATTATATTATTTCAATTTGAGTGTCAAATTTTCGAAACAAAAATCTCTAATTGCAAGCTGAAATAACCCAGTGCGAGTCGGGCCTGCCCACTGAGGGCTCTGTACTAATTTCGGGATTGTGATTGGGAAATATTTTATAGGTCTTGATGACGCGGAGAATAAAGTTGAGAAACTTAAGTTTGCACTTATTTTACACTTGTCTAGTATTCATTTATGATTTGTTTTTCAATGAAATACTAATATAATTTTCCTTTATTTGTATTTTAAGATCTTACTTATTCCTAAATTTCGTAAATGTAGGGAAGTAAACTATAGGTTTTGATTACGCCATGAATTTCATACAAAATGAAGCAAAACAGATATGTTAATGCTTATATCTTTTGACTGCGTTGTATTAGAACCTGAATATCTGATATTAATTTCAGATTGATACCTCAACGAAATATCAAGTAAAATTTAATTATATATATATATATATTTCCTTTAAATATACTTCCCTGGTGAACATTGTTTTAAATTTTTTTTGTATTTCGCCGATAATCTCGACTTTGAGGATAATCTATTTTCTATCTTTAAAATTAAGTACAAAAAGATAAATATTTACATATTGTATGTATTAGTAAGTTTAATTTGACATCAACACATTTATCTGACCCTCACGTATCCCCTAAAATTCCCATATAAACATCATGGTCGTCTTAAAACCACATAAAACTTGTAGAAGAAAATGGGGAAAGCAAGAAAGAAAGTTGCGTAATATATATTATATCTTTCCTCAGCTCAACCACTAACTCATTGTGTAGCTCAGCTATTTGTTGTTGGTATGTCTTCTCTATTTTCATTAACTCTCCTTCTCGCATCTTAATCTCTCCTTCTCCAGATTGGACTTGTGTCGCGACCTGGAGTCAGAGAGAGCAAGGACTATTTCGTATAGTGATTGTAAACACTCCTGCACTATTGTTTTTGCTTCTTTTTTTATAATTCCAGGATTTTCAAGTATCTGCTTTCTAATTATTTAATTAGCGAAATAAATTCTTGTTAGTCACTTCTTGGACAATTCACAGTAGAAAAGTATTCATTGCTGATTAAACGTATTACGAAATCAAAAAAACATTCAACGTAAGCAATTCTTGACAATAACAAAATATTAATAATCATAAAATAAATACTATAAAATGCTAAATAGATATTAAAAAACTAAATTTTGTTTGAAATTCTTTATGTCGGACAGTGACTAATTTGAAACCTTCGTGATGAAAAGGAAAATTTAAGCAATATCCACACTGTCAGTTTGAAAGTAAAATAAAGCAATTTTTTTTTACATCTTTTACCTTGTCCACTGACATCATCCTCTTCACATATGCTCTCCAGGCGATCCTCGTGCTTTTTACGTGAAATTTTTCTAGTATCATCGATGCTGTGTTTTCGTAGGTCAATCGAGGTTTTCGCCTGCCTGTCTTACCAACTGCTGCTTTTCCTTTCTCAATTTTTTTGCCATTCTGTCATCACTCGTTCTCTCGACGTGCTCGGTTTGGACACGGTATTACACTACTTTGTTTGATATGCAGATTCGGTCAATAAAACGGCTCGACACGACAGGCATATCGAACCAAAAAATCACATCTCTACAGCATTTACCTTTCTTTTATTCTTCTTCTGTAATATCCACGTTTTAGAACCGTATACATAATCGATATCAGAACTGCAATATGTGGAGCTATGCTGACGTTTCGTCATCATCAACGCAGCTAAGGCTTTATCTCTCATGACACTGTTTATACGCCTTGGAGAGCCTATCCAAATACAGATAGAACAACCAACATGACATAACGCAGCCTTGTTTAACTCTCGATTTGATGTCAAACCAAGGTGACATGCCAGACCTATACAGGCTGAGTGATCTCCTTAAAGAGACTTTATAGCTTGGAGCAAGAGGCCACTCACCTTGTACCGGGATAGTATCTCGCATAATTTAATTCTTACAATCCAGGAAATTGCATTATTAAGTCCACGAAACCACCAAAAACTGTTTTCGTTACTGCCAACATTGGGTCTTTGTTGAATTGGATTCATATACTCTTTCAATTTTAATCATCCCACTACTGCCTATCGGCTCTTTCTTGCATTCTTCTCCTCAATATTTTGGCAAGCTAATGAAACGATGGTGCGTATTATGCCCTATAGCTTGCACGTTGACTGTGCCTCGCCATTCGTCTGGTATGCTTAATCTGATTTCCAGCATAAATTGCACAGATACAATTACAAATCCAAGTCACGTAATATTTCGCCGTGAATATTTGACCATCTCTGCAGTAACTCCATCTGCTTTCGCTGCTTAACCACATTTCAGACTACTTTTAACGTGGTGGTATGTCAACTTCACCATCGGAAGTGGAGTGGAAGTTGCATTGCCAGAAATTTAAAAATTTGTGGGCAGATTCAACCATTTTATTGCAAATTTCGGTATTTACAACCAGATTTAAGTATTGCATTTTTCTCACAATATTTCACATTACGTAGTGTCAGGCTCCGACGCTTTTTTATTTGTTTCGGCATCTTTACTCAGTTGATGTAATCCCAGACTCGTGGAAGATCGATGTAATGCACTCATTCCCGAAGGAAGGTGATGTGTCAGATCCAAATAACTGCAGGCTCAATCACTATCAAGGCTTTGCTTTTTAAAATTATGTAGAGCATATATATAAATAGCCAGCTCTTGCTGGTTATCTGGAGGATCTCCGATTAATAAATGAATATTTACCCATAAACCTTGACATTCTCTATGGCTGCGCGAATTAATTTTAAATTATACAAATTATACTTTTGATCTCTCCGTAATTTCCAAGTGTTACACATGAGTTATAAATAAAAATTTTTAAACATTCCTTGTGCACTAAGCTTTACAATTCCTAATAGTCACAGTTTTGATCCGGTAATATGTCACGTAACGCACAGGAAGTGACGTTTTCATCTCAAAAACTTTTCAAGTTAAAAATAACTAGCATTTAATTAAATTATCTTGTTTTTAGCTGTAGTAATGTAATATAGGTTAGATTTTTGTTGAATTACTACGTGATAAATAAAAGAAAACGAATTAATTTGTGTTTAAAACATCGTCACTACTCGGACCACTTTTTCTGTACCCTGAAGACACAGAAACTTCCGTCACAGTTTTTGTCGAAACTAACTTTAGTATAATAATGACAAATTTACAAATACGATTATAGTGGTGCCAGGAAGACAAAAACAATACAAATTAGTAGATTTTACTTGTGTAAGTTATCAAACTCACCGTAACTACTCAGGATTTTCCGGTACTATAGTTTTCGTAGAACAAGATTAAAATATTGATATTATTTAAAATTACTGTAAATTTATCACATAAGAGTTAAAAAAACACTTAAAAAAATACCTATGAATATATTTAAACACTTAAACATATTCAAAGTCTAATATATTAAAAGTAAGACGTATTTGAAATCGGCAAGAGTACCGTGGGACAGTCGAAATCTTTACCTCAAATTTTGCTTTCTTTTAAATATAAAAATAGTTATCCGCTTTTTATGGCACTTTTTAATTTAAGTCAACATTAAAACATTTACTTTAACCATATAAAATCTTATTTCCACATGATCCATATAATAAATTAGAAATAAAAGTGCTTAAAGTTGTGGGACAGTCTAATTTTGCTAGGGTCATTTTTTCTGAAATACACTCAAATACATTCAAAAAGGGTACGGACCAAGTGTCTGTAGTGTTAAGAAATAAAATATATATATATATATATATATATATATATATATATATATATATATATATATATATATTATATGTATATATGTACATTTATTTTTTTTTACTTCAAACGGTAAGGAGGATAGATTTGATTTCTGTCCGGGGGAATAAATTATTTAGATTTTCCAGTTTTGGGAAACAAAACGCAGTATTGAGTTTTGTCACTCAACAACCCCTTCTAGAGATGATCCCCACTTTCCGCTGAATTCTGTAGGCATTGCGTGAGTGGCGGCGGAACACAATTCGTGAAGAAAACGAGAAAATAAAAATATGAAATATTTCATTCCCCACTCGGGGGATCAGGCGTCCGACCCTAGCGTATACGCGATTTTTTATAATTTTTGTTACATGCCAAATTTTCCATGGATTTTCTATATAATAAATATATTAGAGCAATATAAAAAAACATAATATAATAAAATTGTTACATAATTGAACATGGATTTCAATGTACAATGTAAAATAACGAATTTCACGGTTATACTTAGTGTGAAATATATTTAAATCTAATATACATTCACTTGAATATTATTTTATTCATACAACATTTGCACTGGAGAATGTAAAAAAATACTCTTCTTAATCCTTACAGCCTTGTCTCTCTCTCTCTACGCAGTGACAGACCAGTACCTACGAAGATTATGGACATGCAAGGAAAGTATTTATGTATATACCGTGTCCTTTACCTAAAAGTGATTATTATATGAACATATGATTGCTATAAAATAAATAAATCTTAAGATTTATTTATCGTTTTTTTTTTCTGTATAGATATAGATCACGTGTTGCTGAACTGAACACACACTAGTCGTAGCGCAGGGACACAAACGTGTGACTGTACACACGACAGGTTGTGGATTCGATTGCCACTCAAGGAAATGATAAATTAATTATTTTAATTTTTTCGGCTTGATGCCGATGCAAAGCGCGGCACTGAGTTTCGCAAAGCCTCTAGAATTCGGCGGAAAATGACGAGCGCAGTGTCTGAACACTACACGGGAAGCATTAGCTTCCTAAACCATTACAAAATAGGGTTAAAACTTATAATCAAGAAATTGATATGGAACTTACAGTGCGTTTTTTGGACCTAAGAAAATATTAACGAAATTGAAATGTTTTTTTAAATTTATTTCTACATCCTTAAGGATGTTAACTAAGATTCGAATCCGCATCCGTAACCGCGAATATTAACCATCCGCGTCTATATCTGTCGATATCAAAATGTCGATATTTGCAATATTCTGTTTATTCTGGTATGGAGTTTTGTAATTTGCTCATGGTTATTTTGGTTGTAAGTGCACCAAATAAAAAAAAACAATGCTTAATGTTTATAGTGTATTTAATTAATTGATATTAAAAATAAAGGAGTGGATATTGTATATAAATTTAACAGTTCATACGAAATGGCTCATATTTCAAAAAGGATATATTTATATGTAAATTTGTTTTAGACTAGTGTATAATAATGTTGAAAATAATAATTTGTAACCCAATTTCAGTTTTTTAAAACTGTTCATGAAATGCGCGTTAAAGTCCCACTTTAAAACGGGGTAAAAAGTTTGGATTTTCTTATGAGAATTTAAAACAAGTTGCGAGCGGTACAGCACATTAAACATATGCTATCATCTGCATAGCAATCATATATTGGAAACGGAGTATCTCAACACCCGTTTCTCTCTGCCTATTTTGATATATGAATGATATAGCGTGAAGCTAGAAAATAGAGAATTTTTATTGAACATAAAAATATGCATACAAACATTTCGCATCATTGTACTTTTCATTAAAAATATGTTTGAATACCTTCTGTTATTGTATTACTTACAGAAAAATGCTGAAATGTCTCACAACGGCTCAACAATTGATTTTCTATTCATATATATATAGCCTTAACTCATTAGCCCTTAGTTTAAAACTTAGTAAACTTAGTAGTGAGGTCAGTCGTGGCACAAAATGTGACTGTGAAATCGATTGGTTGGGGGTTCGATCAGTCATACAGTCTTAACTACATCTTGCAACTTATTTATTTTGTTAGCGCAATGGTAACAACATAAAAAAGTTAGTAACAAGCGTATAAGAATTTCGACGTAGCTCGATGAGAACGTATGGAATAGTTAGTCAGAGCGCTTGGACGGTTTCTAAAGAGGCGCGGGTTCAAGTCCCGCTACGTTCAAATTTTTATATGTAATTTTAATAGGTTTTTTTTTCTAAGTGTGGAATAACACTTTAAAAATGTTAAAAGAAACATTATATTTTCCTGCTTTGGAGGGTATGAAGCAGCTGCATTGCTGCATGTATTCCTCTGCCACTGAGCATATTGTGGACAAACAAGCCATTTGCAAAATGACGATAAATCTTATTTTTACTTTTTCGTTCTTTATTCGTAATCCTAATGTATTGAAACTATATTGGAAATAACAATGAAATAAGGGAAATCGGTTGTAGTTTATATATAAAATTACATACAAAACTACAGTAAAACTGTAAAAAAAACATTTTGTTAAATTATCTTGTAATGTTATATACTAAGTAAAATGTAAAATTCAGTGTTTCTTCTTTCTCATAGGAATTTCCAGAAATCCTCTTAGTGCATTCTATGCTCTGTGAAATTGGTCAGAGATATAGAAGAATACATACCAAATTTTAATAAAAAATATTATAATTGTTTTAAATTTTACCAAAAGTGTTGTATAGTACCTGTGCGCTGTATGCAGAGAGTGAATTACCTATTTATTTACTAGGTTTTCATTCCATATGATATACGTAAAAAAAATAAAAATATATGCGATTTAATTTATGTATTAAACATATGTTGTTGTTACATATGTAATCGTATTTAGTTGATTTATTCGATAAAAGGAGTCAATTAAGAATTTTCGCTTCGTCTTCCAATGTGATGTCTGCTTTGGCCTAGTTCGCCGATTTCGCCTTGACGAGAACCATAACACCTGCCATTATACTCTTCCTGTCCTGGAGGACATCCAGGAGCTTGCCTTGAATTCAGACTTGGATAATGTTCCGCTGCTACTATGCACATTGCGGCCATAATCACCAATAGCAAATTCAAAATGTTCTTCATTTTTTAAGTACTGGTCGTAATGTATTGAAAGTTTATTTTGAAATAAAAATAAAAATGTTGGTATGCGTAATTTATACCTGATTTTGTTTTCATTATTACGCCGTGAAATTTTGTATTTCTTGTTAAATGAAATTGTCATTTTATAGTTGATCAAAAATTTTCACACTAGCGACCCGCTCGCGGCTCCGCTCGCTTAAACTTCTGAATTATTTACTATGTATGATATTATTTATTTACACTGTATTATGTTCGTGTTTTAATAAAACTTTAGGTTGTATTTTCGTTATTCCCATAAAAATATTCAATTGTGAACTTTTTATTTATATTAGTGAGAATGTTTCCCTCACGCTATATACCTCACATAGCAAGATATACAGAGAGTATCTGGGATACTAATGTTAAGATACTTCGTTCCCATTAAGGCATCTTCATTTTTCGCCGAATTCTGGGGGTAGTGCGTATGCCTCGCCGTGTGTCTTATCAATGCGAAGTAATGAATATAACCAGCTCCTGGTTTATGTAAATATCACCGGTTGATCAAAAACCATCAATATGGTTTCCGCTATGGCGATCGGCGATCTTCTGATTTACCTAATATGCCGCTAGGCTGCGGTTATTAAAATCACGGGAGATGGCCTGGCAATTACTTTGAATATGTCAAAGGCTTTCGATTCTTGCAAAACATTTCAAGCAACCGTGTTTACTGCAAATTTATGCAAGAGGCCAGTCCTGGCTCAGTGGCACGTAGTGTGACTGTAAAAGCGACTGGTTGTGGGTTCGATCCCCACTCAGGGAGATGAAAATATTTATTTAAATTTATATTCTCCATTCGCATTTCTTCGCTCTGGGGTCGAGGTTAAGCGCGGCGTTGAGTTCTGCCACTCAACACGCAATGCCTCCAGAATTCAGCAGAAAGTGGGGAACGGAGTGTCTTAACACTAGGTTTCCTCTGCCTACCCTGCTGTGTGAGGGATACATCGTAAAGCTGATTTAATTTATTTTTTTAATTTATGCAAGTAGATCTCCTGCTTTCTAAATGGACGCAACATCAAGGTCGCTGTCGATAGTTTTCACTCTGAATACATGCCCAAAATACTGGCGCCAATGGCGTCCAAGGTGTTCAAGTCCCGTCACGTTGTTAAGTTTTTTATTTTCGAACTATGCACTATACTCGAGGCCAGTCGTGGCGCAGGGGCACAAAGTGTGACTGTAAAATCGACTGGTTGTGGGTTCGATAATATATATTTTTTAAATCGTGATCTGTATGAATATTTGTTAACTGTGAGTTCTACCATTATTACATGAATTAGGCCCCTAGAGTAAAATAAATTGTTTAGATGACGAAACACATGGATAATATCTGCATGGATTCATCCTCAGGTTTTTTGTATTGTTTCTCACACATTAATATGGGAGTCCATGAAGGAAATGGTTCTGAAGTCTACTGAAGTCGAGTAATGCTTTTGTGTAAATTTCTTAAAAGAGGTTTCTTTGAAAACATTGTTGATTGCTATTTAGTTGATATATTTTTCTTTACTCTTGTTAATTTACTCGTAACGACGCGAGTACTTACTGACCGCTATGTAGGATTACACTACCAACAAGTGTTTAGCTCTACCTCCGGGCTCTCTCCAGATACAGTAAGATTATTCAAATTCAAAATATTCTTTAATTAAAAAGACATTTACAAGCATATTTTAAATTGTCGAATGAAGATATTGATGCTACCTCCAGTTTGGAAGGCAGTTCCGCTGAGAAGAGCCGGTAAGAAACTCAACAGTTGCTCTTTTCAAAATTGAGATTAAAATTTTATAGATATGTTATATTTTTTATAGATATATATTTTTTATATTATAACGATATAAATATATTGTTACAATATAAAAAATAAAAATAAATTAAATAGAAAAATATTGATTCTAATTATTTTAAAATATTTTTTAGAAAAAAAAAAATTAAAATAGAAATTCTACATTTATTCTTATCTGCCCTATGACCATATCAATTTACTTCAATTTAATATCTATAATAACTTCAAATAAAAAATAAATAAATTGTAAATCGATTAGAAACAGCTGCTAGAATCTATATATATAAAAGGACTTGTGCTGACTGACTGAGGTAAGACGCATGCAGAGCCGTAACCGCTGATGGTAGAAACGTGAAATTTGGGCAGATGTTTATTTTCATATTCTGGACATCACTAAGAAGGGAATTTGAAAAATTTTAACTCTAAAGGGATGAAATAGGGGTTGAAAGTTTGTATGGAAAAAAAATTTAATCTGTACTGATTTTTATAAAATTTGAAATTCAGACTCATAAAAATATTTCATTGAACACGTGTTTCATGGTTTTTAAGAATTCACCCCCTAAGGCTTCAAATAAGGGGTTGAAAGTTTATATGGAAAAATCTTTAAATTGCCACTTTAAAAATATTTTATTGTACACGTGTTTCGTGGTTTTTTAGAATTCACTCCTAATAAGCGGGCGAAGCCGCGCGCGCCCTCTAGTCTTGTATATAAATACGATATTTCTGTAAATTTACATGAATTCAATATAAAGTATAAAGAGAATAATGTATATAACATTTACTTTCACAATTTTATTATTTTATTTTTTAACTCTTTGCTATGGGCAAGATGTTGATTCAAATGAAGCGAGGTTTGGTCTGAGGGGTCCTTTGTGCCGACTGACGCAACATCTTCTTCATCTAAACAACACGTGACCAGATATATGAAATACAATGTAAAACAAGGTTATTACATAATTAAAAATTAAATCTAGTTTTTTATTCTTTCTTTATATTTGGTCACCATTAGGTATTTTAATCGTGGTAATTTATTTCATTGCGTTTTTATATCATAAGTGAAGCAACAAAACGCCTCATTTTATGTAATTAAACACTCATGGACTTGCACACAAACATTTGACAATTGTGTCTACATGGTACCATCTAGAATTAGATGGTCGATTGATTGCTTTTGAGTTTGTTCGGTTGAACATAGCGCGTCCAATATCAGGAACTATTACTTTCGAAATAAAATGAAAATTTTTGTATTGGATAGTCCGCGTTAGAGTTACCTTAGTTATATATATATAACTTAGAGGTTCTTAACATGTGTCATATGTCATACATAACTATTCATTATTTTTATTTGACTACGTGGACAAAGTCGTGACGTCGAAAAAGTCGATATATATACAAAATAATAAATGTAAATAATACAAAACATTGTTTCCCTGATGAACTTTTTGCGCATCCCAGTTAACGTTGGATTGCTAGAGGTTAACGACTGTACAACAAAAAGCCGGACGTGTCGTATATTTTCTCCCTGACACGGTTATTGCGAAATTATATTATTACATTTTTTATATAAAAAACTTCATTTAAGTTAATCCTTATTATTATACTTTCGACCATACTTTTTAATAATTTATAGCTTTGATTTGTCACTGATTATTTATATAGGACAATTGTGTATTTTTTTATTATAGACTTCATATAATCTTTAATATAGTGGACGTGAAGCCGTCGTGGCGTAGTGGCACAAGTGGTCACACTGAAGACGCGACGGTTGTGATAATTAAATATTTAATGTTTTCATTTTCTCGCTCTGGTAAATCAGTATAAATTTCTTGAAAATCCTAAATAACTAATTGAAATAAAATGTTAAAGTAAAATCAAAACAGGTTTTTTTCAATGAATCACTCAGGCTAGTATACTTTGCGAAGCGGAAATTACCTGTCACGGTGTTTCACAAACGAAATGTATTTAAAATGTTAAAGTTAAAATTGTATTTAATTCGTTGTTAATTTCCTTCTTACCTAATCGATGACGTTATGCATATTGAAATATGATTTGGATTACGCGGCGAATTTCACACAAAATGCAACAAAAACGATGTATAAACGCTTATATAGTGACACTGGGTGTGGTCTTAAGAGGAATATTATGGAAAATTGGTGACGGTAAAAATGCGTTCTTTTTAGTGGGTAACGCTTGTAACTTCTGGATATTAAATTGGTGTAGGTTCTTTTCATCTCATGAAGATACATTTCTGAGGAATGCTTCAACAGAAGATACAAGATTATTTCACCACTGTTTCCCGAGAAGACTTGCGCGACCGGAGTACACAGCGTCCACTATGCTATCATCTGCATAGCAATCATATATTGGGAACGGAGTATCTCAACACCCGTTTCTCTCTGCCTATTTTGATATATGAATGATATAGCGTGAAGCTAGAAAATAGAGTATTTTTATTGAACATACAAATATGCATATAAACATTTTGCATCATTGTACTTTTCATTAAAAATATGTTTGAATACCTTCTGTTATTATTTTACTTACAGAAAAATACTGAAATGTCTCACAACGGTTCAACAATTGATTTTCTATTCATATATTAGCCTTAAGTCATTAGCCCTTAGTTTAAAACTTAGTAAACTTAGTAGTGAGGTCAGTCGTGGCGCAGGGGCACAAAATGTGACTGTAAAATCGACTGGTTGGGGGCTCAATCCCCACTCGAGGTTATATTTATTTAAATTTATATTACCATTTCTTCGCTCTGGTGTCGAGGCAAAGCGTGGCGTTGAGTTCCGCCACTCAACATGCAATGCCTCCAGAATTTGGCGGAAAGTCGGAATTCGTTTCGTCTTCGTTATTATATTCATACTTATTAAGCAAACGCATAAAGTACGCATACAGTCTTAACTACATCTTGCAACTTATTTATTTTGTTAGCGCAATGGTAACAATATAAAAAAGTTAGTAACAAGCGTATAAGAATATCGACGTTGCTCGATGAGAACGTATAGAATAGTTGGTCAGAGCGCTTGGACGGTTTCTAAAGAGGCGCGAGTTAAAGTCCTGCTACGTTCAAATTTTTAGATGTATTTTTAATAGGTTTTTTTTTCTAAGTGTGGAATAACACTTTAAAAATGTTAAAAGAAACATTATATTTCCTGCTTTGGAGGGTATGAAGCAGCTGCATTGCTGCATGTATTCCTCTGCTACTGAGCATATTGTGGTCAAAAAAGCCATTTGCAAAATGACGATAAATCTTATTTTTACTTTTTCTTTCGTTATTCGTGATCCTAATGTATTGAAACTATATTCGAAATAACAATGAAATAAGGGAAATAGGTTGTAGTTTATATATAAAATTACATACAAAACTACAGTAACACTGTAAAAAAACATTTTTTAATGTTGTGTAACTAAGTAAAATGTAAAATTCTGTGTATCTTCTTTCTCATATTAATTTTCAGAAATCCTCTTAGTGCATTCTATGTCATCTGACATTGGTCAGAGATATAGAAGAATACATGCCAAATTTTAATAAAAAATATTATAATTGTTTTAAATTTTACCAAAAGTGTTGTACAGTACCTGTGCGCTGTATGCAGAGAGTGAAATACCTATTTATTTACTGTGTTTTCATTCCATATGATATACGTAAAAAAAATAAAAATACATGCGATTTAATTTATGTATTAAACATATTTTGTTGTTACATATGTAATCGTATTTAGTTGATTTATTCGATAAAAGGAGTCAATTAAGAATTTTCGCTTCGTCTTCCAATGTGATGTCTGCTTTGGCCTAGTTCGCCGATTTCGCCTTGACGAGAACCATAACACCTGCCATTATACTCTTCCTGTCCTGGAGGACATCCAGGAGCTTGCCTTGAATTCAGACTTGGATAATGTTCCGCTGCTACTATGCACATTGCGGCCATAATCACCAATAGCAAATTCAAAATGTTCTTCATTTTTTAAGTACTGGTCGTAATGTATTGAAAGTTTATTTTGAAATAAAAATAAAAATGGTGGTATGCGTAATTTATACCTGATTTTGTTTTCATTATTACGCCGTGAAATTTTGTATTTCTTGTTAAATGAAATTGTCATTTTATAGTTGATCAAAAATTTTCACACTAGCGACCCGCTCGCGGCTCCGCTCGCTTAAACTTCTGAATTATTTACTATGTATGATATTATTTATTTACACTGTATTATGTTCGTGTTTTAATAAAACTTTAACATAAAAATATTCAATTGTGAACTTTTTATTTATATTAGTGAGAATGTTTCCCTCACGCTATATACCTCACATAGCAAGATATACAGAGAGTATCTGGGATACTAATGTTAAGATACTTCGTTCCCATTAAGGCATCTTCATTTTTCGCCGAATTCTGGGGGTAGTGCGTATGCCTCGCCGTGTGTCTTATCAATGCGAAGTAATGAATATAACCAGCTCCTGGTTTATGTAAATATCACCGGTTGATCAAAAACCATCAATATGGTTTCCGCTATGGCGATCGGCGATCGGCGATCTTCTGATTTACCTAATATGCCGCTAGGCTGCGGTTATTAAAATCACGGGAGATGGCCTGGCAATTACTTTGAATATGTCAAAGGTTTACGATTCTTGCAAAACAATTCAAGCAACCGTGTTTACTGCAAATTTATGCAAGAGGCCGGTCGTGGCTCAGCGGCACGTAGTGTGACTGTAAAACCGACTGGTTGTGGGTTCGATCCCCATTTGGGGGAGATGAAAATATTTACTTAAATTTATATTTCAATTTCTTCGCTCTGGGGTCGAGGTTAAGCGCGGCGTTGAGTTCTGCCGCTCAACACGCAATGCCTCCAGAATTCGGTAGAATGTGGGGAACGGAGTGTCTTAACACTAGGTTCCCTCTGCCTACCCTGCTGTGTGAGGGATACAGCGTACAGCTTATTTAATTTATTTTTTTAATTTATGCAAGTAGATCTCCTGCTTTCTAACTGGACGCAACATCAAGGTCGCTGTCGATAGTTTTCACTCTGAATACATGCCCGAAATACTGGCGTCAATGGCGTCCAAGATGTTCAAGTCCCGTAACGTTGTTAAGTTTTTTATTTTCGAACTATGCACTATACTCGAGGCCAGTCGTGGCGCAGGGGCACAAAGTGTGACTGTAAAATCGGCTGGTTGTGGGCTCGATAATATATATTTTTTAAATCCTGATCTGTATGAATATTTGTTAACTGTGAGTTCTACCATTATTACATGAATTAGGCCCCTAGAGTAAAACAAATTGTTTAGATGACGAAACACATGGATAATATCTGCATGGATTCATCCTCAGGTTTTTTGTATTGTTTCTCACACATTAATATGGGAGATTGTTCTAAAGTCGAGTAAGGCTTTTGTGTAAATTTCTTAAAAGAGGTTTCTTTGAAAACATTGTTGATTGCTATTTAGTTGTTATATTTTTCTTTACTTTTGTGAATTTACTCGTAACGACGCGAGTACTTACTGACCGCTATGTAGGATTACACTACCAACAAGTGTTTAGCTCTACCTCCGGGCTCTCTCCAGATACAGTAAGATTATTCAAATTGAAAATATTCTTTAATAATTAAAAAGACATTTACATGCATATTTTAAATTGTTAAAAAAAATTAAATAGAAATTCTACATTTATTCTTATCTGCCCTATGACCATTTCAATTTACTTCAATTTAATATCTATAATAACTTCAAATAAAAAATAAATAAATTGTAAATCGATTAGAAACAGCTGCTAGAATCTTGTATATAAATACGATATTTCTGTAAATTTACATGAATTCAATATAAAGTATAAAGAGAATAATGTATATAACATTTACTTTCACAATTTTATTATTTTATTTTTTAACCCTTTGCTATGGGCAAGATGTTGATTCAAATGAAGCGAGGTTTGGTCTGAGGGGTCCTTTGTGCCGACTGACGCAACATCTTCTTCATCTAAACAACACGTGCCCAGATATATTATGAAATACAATGTAAAACAAGGTTATTACATAATTAAAAATTAAATCTAATTTTTTATTCTTTCTTTATATTTGGTCACCATTAGGTATTTTAATCGTGGTAATTTATTTCATTGCGTTTTTATATCATAAGTGAAGCAACAAAACGCCTCATTTTATGTAATTAAACACTCATGGACTTGTACACAAACATTTGACAATTGTGTCTACATGGTACCATCTAGATCATTGGTTCCCAACCGGTGGTCCGCGGACCACCAGTGGTCCGCAGAAACCTAAATATGGTCCGTGAACGATTTTAATTTTATGACTGGGGATGGTGAGGCGAAGTTTCTATTTAATTATCACACTTAATTTTTATTATACCTACATGCATAGTGGTCCCTGCTACCAAGAATGGTATAAAAGTGGTCCTTGTTCAAGAAAAGGTTGGGAATCTAGATGATCGATTGATTGCTTTTGAGTTTGTTCGGTTGAACATAGCGCGTTCAATATCAGGAACTATTACTTTCGAAATAAAATGAAAATTTTTGTATTAGATAGTCAACGTTAGAGTTACCTTAGTATATATAACCTAGAGGTTCTTAACATGTGTCATATGTCATACATAACTATTCATTATTTTCTTTTGACTACGTGGACAAAGTCGTTTTGTATATATATATATATATATATATATATATATATATATATATATATATATATATATATATATATATATATATATATATATATATATATACAAAATAATAAATGTAAATAATACAAAACATTGTTTCCCTGATGAACTTTTTGCGCATCCCAGTTAATGTTGGATTGCTAGAGGTTAACGACTGTACAACAAAAAGCCGGACGTGTCGTATATTTTCTCCCTGACACGGTTATTGCGAAATTATATTATTACATTTTTTATATAAAAAACTTCATTTAAGTTAATCCTTATTATTATACTTTCGACCATGCTTTTTAATAATTTATAGCTTTGATTTGTCACTGATTATTTATATGGGACAATCGAGTAATTTTTCTTCATATAATCTTTAATTTAGTGGATATGAAGCCGTCGTGGCGTAGTGGCACAAGTGGTCACACTGAAGACGCGACGGTTGTGATAATTAAATATTTAATGTTTTCATTTTCTCGCTCTGTTTATAAGGTAAATCAGTATAAATTTCTTGAAAATCCTAAATAACTAATTGGAATAAAATGTTAAAGTAAAATCAAAACAGGTTTTTTTTTCAATGAATCACTCGGGCTAGTATACTTTGCGAAGCGGAAATTACCTGTCACGGTGTTTCACAAAAGAAATGTATTTAAAATGTTAAAGTTAAAAATGTATTTAATTCGTTGTTAATTTCCTTCTTACCTAATCGATGACGTTATGCATATTGAAATATGATTTGGATTACGCGGCGAATTTCACATAAAATGCAGCAAAAACGATGTATAAACGCTTATATCTTTTGATTGCTTTGATTTAGAAGCTTGATATTTCATATTAATTTCAATTTGACACATCCACGAAATCTGACAATAAATTCTCTTGACAGAGAGGCAATCTAGTCATCCTATAAGGATTCTGTTTTGTTTCTGTTGAAGTACGAAACCTTAAAAACGGCAAAATGACGTTTCATATATTGTAGTCTTATTTTAGTATTCGTTGTTAAAGCAGCAACCGAAAAATATCTGAAAATTTTACTGTCTAACTATCACGGCTCATGAGATACAGCCTGTTGACTGACGGACAGTGGAGTCTTAGAAGTAGGGTTTCGTTTTACTCTTTGAGTACAGAACACTTACAAAAATAATTGAATGCTGAAAACTTGAAAAAAAAAAGAACGTTAATCGTGTTTCTCAAATAGCAGGTTAGACAAATGATACCTAATCAGTGTGACTTTCCATCCTATTTTCGAGATATGGTTTGTTAAGTAGCCAAAACTCAATGCCGCGCTTTGTCTATCAACGCGGGAGACTGAACATATTTTTATTAATATATAATCCTTTTGTTATATTCCTGTAAATGGGGATCGAAGGCGTAACCTCAGAAGGCCCCAAAAGAAAATGAAATGTTTTTTTGTCGTGCAATTTTCAATTTCGCGATATTGACAAAATAATTCTAGATTTGGCCTACATGATCCTGGCCATTGGTAACAATCAAATAAATTCCAATATTTTTTCACGCATTTTTTTCTATTTGTAGGGTATTTGTGCAACAAACTAACTCAAGATCCGTTATTATTATTATTTTAAAGTAAATAGTATAAATATTTACCAGTCTTGATATGTAATTTACACCGCTGAGAATGCATTAAGGACAAAAAGTTTTGTCTAAGATGTAACAAAATTTGTAAATTAAGAATTTAAACCTGATAATAAAAATGGGTTCGATCCCCACTCGAGGAGATGAAATGTTTACTTAAATTTATATTTCCCCTTCTTCGCTCTGGTGTCGAGGCTAAGCGGGGCGTTGAGTTCTGCCACTCAACACGCAACGATTTTTTTTATATGAAATACCTATAATTTTAAACTTTCCGGATTTTCCCTTTATTCTTATTATAAATTTTTACTTCTTGCCAAATTTTTATAATGTAGGTCCACACGAAAGTATCCCATAGGTTTTGATTACGAGGCGAATTTCATACAAAATGCAGCAAAGTTCATATCTTTTAATATCTTCAAGGGGCCATAATCTTAAATATTTGGTATTAATTTTAGATAGATACTTCCTCATGGTCTCAAGATAAATGGTCTTGACAGACGGACAACAAAGTGATCCTCTAAGGGTTCGGTTTTCACCTATTGATGTATGGAACTCTAAAAAGCAGATTTATTGTGTCTGACTGAATTCAAATATATGAGCCATCTCTCTATAATAAAATTATACTATAATATATATAAAAAAAGTTTGATTATGTAACTTAACGCAGTGAAGGACGCCCAGAGAATAATATAATGCTCTTTTTACCAGCAATATGTAAAAAATAATATGATCAAAATAATAACACTAGCAGAACTAGCTCTTATCTAGAATGTCCGAAATAAAAATAGTAATGAACATATTATATGCCCCAGATTTCAAACTTTTGATAGTCCTATAAATTATATGCAGGTAACGGATACTCTCATGAGTAAATTATGCAGGGCATATCCGGTGGGCGCTACTGGCGGATATTGTTGTAAATAGCCTCAGCCTCAGCCTGCGGTAAAAATTGAGTTGTAAAACCATAATATAAGTAGTTTAATATGATTATGTTTGAGCCCAGTCGTGGCGCGGCGGCACGAGGTGTGACTGTAAAACCGACTGGTTGTGGGTTCTGACTCGAGGAGATGAAATATTTACTTTAATTTATATTTCCATTTCTTCGCTCTGGTGTCGAGGCTAAGCGCGGCGTTTAGTTCTTCCACTCAATACGCAATGCCTCCAGAATTCGGCAGAAAGTGGGGGATGGAGTGTCTTAACACTAGGTTCCCTTTGCCTACCCTGCTGTGTGCGGGATACAGCGTGAAGTTCATTTATTTTATTTATTTAATATGATATAAATGTGGTATTTTAAATAATCCATCAATCAATTTATTAATAAACCAGCGGCCCTCGTGCGAGTACGCCTGCTTGAAATAAGCGATTGTGTATTTAAGTATATATGAGATAAAAACCGACCAAGCGCGAGTCGGACTCGGTCACAGAGGGTTCTGTACCAATTTCAGGACTTGGATTGGGAAATAAATACCTTATATATTTCCCAATCACAATCCTGAAATATTATATTATTATATTAGGATTTGATGATGCGGCGAATAAAGTTAAGAAACTTAAGTTTGGGCTTAAGTTTGGCATTAGGGCAAATGCACTTATTTAGTATTATATGAACTACAAATATAAGTTTATAATGTTTTTTTTTATGAAATATTAATAAATGTTTACTTTTAGATTTGTTTCCTTTTTGTATCGTAAGTTTTTACTTATTTCGTTCTAAATTTTTGTAGATTTTGATGTTGATTACGCGCTGAATTGCATACAAAATGAAGAAAAAACGATACGTAAATGCTCATGTCTTATGACTGCAAATTTGAATATCTAATATTAATTTAAAATTGACTCAACGCAATCTTAGGTAAAATGGTCTTGTTAGACCAGGGGTTCCCAACCTTTTCTTGATCAAGGACCACTTTTTTATCATTCTTGGTAGCAGGGACCACTATGTAGGTACAAGTCAGTTAGTCAGTGTCACAATCGTGTGACTGTATACGCGACGGTTGTGGGTTCGATTCGCAATATATCGTTCGCGGACCATATTTAGGCCTCTGCGGACCACTGGTGGTCCGCGGACCACTGGTTGGGAACCACTGTGTTAGACGAACAGACGGACAGACGGACGGACGGACGGACGGACCGACGGACAGACGGACAGACGGACAGCCGGACAGCCGGACAGACGGACAGACGAACGTCTGTTACAGACAAAAATATTTAAAATCCTTGTTTTGGCTTTTATTACATTAATAAAGGTCACCTCTTAAATATTTTCCGTTACAATTTTATTATAAGTATAGATTTCCACTAACCACCAATATTTTTTAATTTTATTTTTTTGTTTACTTAACGATCTCATGCTATAATTTATTTCTAGGGAAGTCACTGTAGTAGTAAAACAAAATGTGTATATATACTAAATGTTGGCCTATAGCCATTGCGTAGTGCAAAACTCTCCAAATTCACAACGTTATAGATTCTACATACATTTTTTAATTTCACTTTTTATTTCTTAAAGAAGACGCGGCATGAAACCAGTCATGGCAAAGGGGCACAAGCGTGTGACTGTAAACGCCACAGGTTGTGACGCAAGTGTCTTGTCGGGACTGGACTGTCTTGGCACTAGGTTCCTAGGGTCCCTCCAGCTGGCCTGCTATATGCGGGATCCAAAATAAAGCTAAGCGAGAAACGGAACTCTACTTTACGTTTTTTCTTACCGGGGCCAGGAAACGAAAACAATTCTTTCCTGTGAACGCAGATCATTCTACAATCATGAAGTTTATATACGAGTACGTATGTAAAAGAATAAAGAAAATAACTTTACTCCACACTTAGAATTCCCAAATCCTAGTTATATTACTTCATAAACGTGATACGAGGTTAATCGTTTCTTCAGGCTGTTACACGAGTATATAGCGGTTACACCAATACGTTAGGGCAGCTATACAACCCTTGGGCCCTTTTAACTTTCGTCTATATAGTAAAAAGTACGACAGTTCGTGTATAAAATGTTTATAAGTATGAATAAACATTGAGTTCTTATGATTTTGGAAAACATTAGTAGTCCCGTTGGGGAATTAATGTTGTGTTTTATAAGAGATTCAATGACAGAATAATATAAAACGTAGTAGAAATCTTTCCCATTAACACACTTCCTTTCCCGATTTTCCGTCGAATTTGGAGGCATATTTAGATGCACCAATACATAAAATCAGCTTCACGCTGTATCCCGCACACAGCAGGGTAGGCAGAGGGAACCTAGTGTTAAGACACTCCCTTCCCCACTTTCTGCCGAATTCTGGAGGCATTGCGTGTTGAGTGGCAGAACTCAACGCCGCGCTTAGCCTCGACACCAGAGCGAAGAAAATGGAAATATAAATTTAAGTAAATATTTCATCTCCTCGAGTGGGGATCGAACCCACAACCTCGGGCCTCGACACATTCATATAAAAAAAAAGTTCATTGAATATACTAAATATACTTTTGTAAATACGTTTTCACTTGTCAAATGGAAACGTCGTTACCACCGGCTCGGAAAGCGATTTTTCAGTTGCTCTTTACGAAGCTTACAATTGTAAGCTACAATAAATTTATTATTTTTAAACATTTTTTAAAGTGTTATTCCACACTTAGGAGAGAAAATTTTTATATGTTTTCTAAATAAGTGTATAATAAATTTATTGTTATATTTAATAGAATAACAAAATGCATTAGCAAATTATTCATTAATAATTTTAATAATTTAATAATTATTCGCTACTACTAAATTATTTAATAAAACCATTGTTTTGTCTAGCTCTAAATCCTCCTTGCACTCTGTTAGACGATTCAGGTTTAGGCTTTCGACTTCGCTTTGGTGCGTCAAAAAGAACATGTCATATGCGGCTACTAACGGTTACTCAAACTTTTAGTAGTGATATAAGGATGGAGTTTGGCATCGATAAATGTGCGAGCATGTAGTGCAGGGGAGTGATCCGACATAATGTATAAGATCCGATAATATTTGTATTTCAGATTCTGTTACCTCCAGAACCCTTGGTGAAGATCAGACTTATACATATCTTGGAATAAAAATGCTTTGCAGCCTCTGGTGGCAACAAAGTTCGTGCTTTTGACGGTTGGGTTATGCTGCTCTAGCCTATAATTTTAGCATTGTAAGATAGACACTGACTGAGTTAGACCTACAGAGTCTAACTAGTCTTGTCTCTGGTTGGTCTCATCTTGCTAATGGTGAGTATTTGCATAGACACAATCAAGGAGCCAAGATAATACACCAGCAACTTGCTCTTCAATATGGTCTTATGGAATTAGAGGTGCCTTAATATAGGTACAATCCCATACTTGTTCTTGAAAATAGCTGTGCTTTGCTCTACTGGGATTATTCTATTATTACTGACAGTTATATTGTTGCCAATAGACCTGATATAGTACTAGTAGACCGGGTGGCGCGCCACGTAGTGATTATTGACATTATCATCCCACATGATGACAATCTCGTGAAGGCCGAAAAAGAAAAAAATATCTAAATATATGGACTTAGCCCATGAGATTGCCACCATGTGGAATGTGAATGCATCTATCATTGTGCTGATAGTGGTTTCTGTTAACAGTTTAATAGTGAAAAACCTTGGCCAACATCTCAAGAGGTTATCGCTTAGCTGCTGGATCAAGAATCGGATGCAGAACGCACTTTTACTTAAGACAGTGCGTAATGTGAGGATGTCCGCTCTCTGGAGCCCTAGCTACCGATGGCTTGGACACTTATACCGTTGGAAAAGTGTTTTTTATAGTATTTTTTATAACAATTTATATTTAAAAACGTAAAATTTATTCCTCTTGTATAATAAGAGTATATAATTAATGTATTTATTAGATAAAATCATTAAAAATTTTACTGCTAGATATTTCATAACAATTGGTCAATATAAAAAAATAGCATATAACATTTAAATATAACTTACGTTATAGCAGGTAGGGGATTAGCGTGAACCAAGCAAGGCAGGACGGCGTCACCTCCACGTCGGGCGCTCGCTTCCCAAGTACCGGGTAGTACTGGTCGAGGTGCTGCAGATGCACTCATGGCTGGAAACAATACATAAGTTAAATCTTAATAATAACATTTTTATTATAATTTAACCGAGTACTGACACTCTACTACTACAAGTAAATTGCGTGTTGAGTAGTAGAATTCAATACTGCGTTTTCTTTGTTGCCAGAGCGAAGAAAATAGGAAATGAATCCCACAACCGTGCCGCTGCACCACTACGGATTACTACTAAAATTACTTTAAATCACATACAAACTCTGGGTAGCAGGGAGTAACTGATATATGTTCATATCGTCATCTCAAAGATCTATTAGATGGGCCTAAAGTTGTGGTTAGACGAGTCATCAAAATAATACGGACATCTGGCTGTCTATACTACTATAACTGGTGTGAGGATGACAATCGAAATTGAATGTTTAATGTGTCCTGCGAAGCGTGAACCAGGTCATCTGTACATTCATCAATATATGCCTCAGGTGAATGTTGCTAACTCAAGTCTATGTAATTATTAGTGTATCTACTAGATACTATTTATATAAGTATATAGAACTTTCAGTTTTAAGCATTTCTTGAGTGGAAAACGTAGTATAAGGCAGCCTAGTGCTGCCTCTGCCTACCACGCTATTTTCGAGATGCAGCGGGAAGTGTGACAAATATGCGTGATTATCACAGGCACATTACTAGCAATACATTAAATGTCAAATTATACTCATACGTCATTGAGTGAGGATGGATGTTTGTTCTACTTTCAAGCAAAAAAATACTGATCGGATTTAGATTTATTTAGATCAGAATAACATATAGGCTGTAATTTGTGTAAAGATTTTATTTAATTTGGCTATAATATAAATTTGAGCGGGAGAAGCCACGTTTGAGACGCCAGTAATTAATGTGTATTAGAATACTTACGTGCAACATCAACATTGATAGGTGAACTCTGTCGCCTTTCCCCAGTGAGTGAATCGAGGACGGAGCAGGAGTACTGAGCGCGAGAGTCGTCAATACGAACTGACCGGACTATTAATTTCCACCCGTCGTCTACAAGAAGTGTTGGTCCGGCTATAACGAAGCATAATATTTTAGCTGTTTGTATGTAATAATTATCATTTTCACTTGAGAGTACATAGTGGGAACCTCGAAACCTGGTAATAGTAACCTATCTTCTTACTTCGTCCACAATAAGACACTTCTGTTACCTACTTTCCATAGAATTCTGGAGACAATGCTAGTTGAGTGGCGGAACTCAATGATGCGCTTTATCTCGTTACCAGGGCGAGAAAATGAAAATATTAAAAATTTAATTTCCCCGGGTGGGAAACGACCCATCCATCTGTCTCTCTTCTGTTACTGAACGACTAAATGAAAAGGCACAGACGAAAATATGTGTAGAACGCTAGAATGAAATGGAAGGCATGTAAGTTCTTCATAGCGGGATATACGGAAACGTGAATTAAATTATGTTTTGTAGTTCACGTAAACAAAATAGCATTATTATTCCCAAATTTATTTCAGTTATAAATATAAACTTTGTGGTATTTACTCAATAGCATTAAATTTAAAATTTTATATTTTATTATAATTTTATTGTATGTGTTGTCTACAACACGTTTTTGATCCATATATCTCTCTTCATATGGTCACTGTTATTGGTTCTACAGTTATTAAAATTGTAATTTTAACTTAGATTTAAGACATATTGTAAACCTGTTTTGTGGTCCTTTGATTTTTAATAAAAATATATACATTAATTACTCTTTTATTTATTTACTTTCTGGTACTTAAAATAGGCTTAAAATGTTAATAGTACCCAAAATATGTAATGATCAAACATTGATCGTAATTTTTGTTATTGAGTAAAATATTGTTTGACCAAAAAAAATTATTATAATTATAAAATAAGGTTAAATTTGTAATAAAAAACACAGGCTTAAATAACAATTCGATTGTATTTCTAAGACGTTTATATGAAACGAATCGGAATGGTTTTACAATGACACCGAAAAAGAAAAGGATCCTTAGTCTATAACCAATACTGAATTAAGAGATTTCACGGGAAATTTGAATTAGGAGGAAAATTTAATGAAACAAAGTCGGAAGCGAAACTGGAGGCCGGCCAAGCCATGTTGCTTGGGATGTTAAAGTTTTTTTTATTTACATGACGCTACCTGGTACATTTGAATCTGAGACACCAATGTACAATTTATCTGAATGAACACGAAATCAATCTTAACAAATGCAGAGTGTCTTTACATAAAGGCTCTCTTTATCTAAACTGCTATACATGCGAGGTACAGCGTGAAACTAAAGAAAAAAAATGCCGAAGTTTCGAACGGATTCGACATTCGATTCGACAAGAATAGTTAACAAATCCTGTTACGTGATTTTTTTCTGTTTAGCTTATATTATTTTGCACATAGCAGGCTAAAGAGAACCTAGTGTTAAGACAATTTATTATCCGTAAAGTATACATTTTATACCTAAGCCAGCTAAAACGTTTGGATAAATTTGATTTGGGTGTAGATAACGACATTAACTTGAGTCCCAGTGGAATTTTAAATTGATTGCGTGGGAATTGAATCCATGACCGCTGTGTTTTATTTAATGTACATGCTGAACAATTTATAATGAAATACTTACAAAAATGATCGCCGGCTGATATAACAGCGTCATCTCTGTACCATGCAGCTACAGATGCGTGGTCTCGTACTGCATTGGGCACGGCACAGGTGAGAAGAGTGGGACTGCCGACTTCTGATGGCGTTGATGTTACGTGCACTTGCCAGTCTTGCCATACAACTGTGGAATAATAAAAGGTTATAGGAGTTTTAAAATAATTTTAATAGTTTTAAAGTTTACAGCCTGTCGTGGTGCAGTAGGATAGCATTAGGGGAAATGAAATGTCTTTATTTTCCACCGTAGTTAGCAAAAATAAATATTCAATCTTCAAAATCAAACTTCGCTACTTCGCTTCGTTAGAAATTGAAGAATTTCTCAACGTTCATAATAAAAATAATTATTGTCCCCAAAAGGTGGTGGCATACTCATCGTGTTTACAGGTAAACTTTGTCCTATAGCGCTACGATGGCCTAATCATTTACATACTAATAATAACGGTTGTATTTGGTTATGGTAGCGTGGTCACAACCTTCACTAGAGGGCAACCAATTTCACTAAGCCACAATGGCGTCTGAAATCTAATATAAGTATTCGTTGAAGCAAAATATATACAAATATAGCTTCGTTTTGAATGATGCAGATTCAAAGGCGTCTGAGCTAGAATTATGATGTAAATCAGAATTATTCATAAATATACTATAGTGTACATTAATGTTTTACTAATGACTGTGTTTAAACTAATTCGGTTTAAAGTGCTTTGAAAATTTAATTATTTTAATAACTAAAGCTAGGAAAATGTAACTTTTAAATAACTAAAATTATTAGGAAAAGTTTGTTTATTTTATAGCGTAAGAAAATTTTAGTTTAACAATTTTTGTTAAAGTTGAGTGACGAAACTCAACGCCGCGCTTTGTCTACCTCGATCTGGTTATAAAAATAAATATTATAATCATTCCCTCAAGTGGGAATAAAATTCAAAACCATCATATTAACAATGAGACGGTCCCTCTTTTCCATCACGGTTTTTGTCTTTTAATGAATTATGAAATATTTTTTATATTTTACAGGAGATATATCAAATATCCTTATATTTTCTTATATATTTAAAAGTCAGTTAGTAAACTTATATTCATAACAAAAAAATATATTTTTTACTGACTTCAAAATGAGGAGTTCATGTATGTTATATATCAGTTTAAGTAGGCTGCATATATGTTTCTATGTTAGTTTGTTCATAAGTTTTTCTGAAACTAAAATTTTTGCTGAGATGACCCTTTTGGTTTCAATCACTTTCATTTGTTATTATAGATAGATGGCTTTTAAGTTCGAAATCACAATTTAAAAAGGCGTGTGTTACAATTTCTTTTATTAATTAAATATTAGAATAACAAAATAAAAACAAAAGTATTCATAGCAAAACTTTTAATTTCAAAGCTTAGTACAATGTCAAAAGTCTTACACTTCTAGGTAGTAAGTACCGTAGCATGACAAAACTACACAAAATAGATGTTTTAAACTAGCATATATTATGTATCGATAGCCAGTCGATAGAGAAAGGAAATTACGGCTTTAAATTTACATTTAAAAAGCTATTTGTTTTATGAAAAATTGTATGAAACACGTCAATATCCTTCACGTTGATCAAAGGAGTTGCTGACACGAAATATATTGTAAATTAAATTTCCAGTATTCGAGGCCATAGTGGCGCAGCGGCACAGTACCTGACTGTAAACTCGACGGTTGTGAGTTCGATTCCTAGGGGAATGAATTATCGTTATTTCTTCGCTCTGATAATAAGACAAATTGCGGCTTTAAGTTCTGCACTCAACATGCAACGCTCCTTGTGGCTATCTATCTTTATTTCTCGAAATGTTTATTTCTATTGTACTATTTATACTTCGGTATTTCCAACTTATGCACGAACTGCTTAATTTGCACACGAAAACAGCGAGAGGTATAACAACAAAATCTCTCTAAAGTTAGCTAATAGGTCTTACCTGTTAATATTTTTTTGTTCTGTTTTAGCGTCACGTTGTATCCCGCACACAGCAAGGTAGGCAGAGGGAACCTAATGTTAAGACACTCCGTTCCCGGAGAAGACGGAGTGTCCCCAGTTTCCGTCGAATTCTGAAGGCATTGCATGTTGAGTGACCGCCACGCTTTGCCTCGATACCAGAGCGAAGAAAACGGAAATATTATTATAATTATTTCATTTCCTCGAGTGGGAACCGAACCTATAACTCGAGAATTATATCAATAGCGATATCATCAATTAATTTTTAAAAAGTACTGCGAAGGCGACACTAGTAGAAATCATTTCAATTCAGTTAGGTACAGAGTACAGCTTGGACATTGGAGAAGAACGTCAATGAGTATACTCATAATTAATTCCTTAAAGCGTACACTTTAATCAAAAGTCCTAGGAACTGGTCTGAGTTTCGTAATTATATTATAATGAGGACATGTACCAGATATATTTGTTAGGAAGAATAGAATAATAAATAAACACTCAGAAGCAAGTTTTTTTTGATTTTTAAATATAATTTTAAGCTATTACTGATTTAAAATATATATATTTTTATTAATATAGACCCGATTGAGGCCAACGACGGGTTCAATTCCTACTCAGGGGAATGAATATATTTGATATTTTCATTTACTCACTCTGGTAACAAAACAAAGCACGGCGTTAAGTTCCGCCATTCAACACGCTCGACAGTAAAAAAAAGTGGAGAGCCCGTTTAAATATATAGCAAAAACAGGTAGAGTCACTAGTATACTATAAAGCAATTTAACCCCGAACAAAATAATTAAGAATCGGAAACGGTAAATCAGTTTAGTCGGCAACACCCGGCGATTACGGCGAATCCGGATTTACATGAAAAATATTTTTTTACTGTGAATTTGAATAATTTCTTACGCAAGGGCAAGGAATGGGGAATAAAAGAAAAATAATTGTTTAGAACGATAGAGCGGAGTACAATAGAAAAGTTAAAATAAATTTACGTTTTTACTTTTATTTAGTTTTTTTTAATTTTAACTGCGGCTTCTCAAAATTCGAATTCCACATACTAATTCATATTTATATTGATGATATTGATTCTTCGATGTTTTATTATTTTACCTAGATTATCTTTAAATGTTGGAGTGTGAAAAACGACGATATATATCTATTTTTTTTGTAGCTTCACGCAGTATCCCGTCCATAGACAGATGGGGATCCTGGGAACCTAGTGTGACACAACGTTCGCCTTGAGACACTTTCGTTTCCCAATTTCCGCCGAATTCTTGAGCCATTGCGTGTTAAGTGGCGGGACTCAACGCTGCGCTTTGTTCTTATTACCACAGCGAGAAATAAAAAATGAAAACATAAAATATTTCACTCCGCCGAGTGAGAATCGAACCCACAACCTAAAGCAATTATAGCCGCACGATTGTGTCTCGTCGCCACACACACAAAATAGCTTTTTGTATGCCATTTCAATATCTTGGATTTTAACTACCCAATCAATAGTGATAACATGCAAAAGCGCTTCGTCTTATCTGTCACTGTATTTAAAATGAAAAATGGTACTCGATCCTCTATAGAGTTGATTGTGATAAATGAAACATCGGATGATTCGTTTTCATTTGTCATGTAATTAAGTTTTTTCTTATAAAATACATTTTTTATTAAACATATTTCCAAGTTCTTTTAAAATTAAGTGCAGAGTTCAATTACGCCACATAACACGCAATATCTCTTACACTAAAAGTAGAAAACAGATTGATTTATGTTAATATTCTTTAGTAATACTCGGCGAAATGTCGAAATTATGAAAAGATATATTTAGGTACTATAGAATTATAAGCCCATAGTGGCGCGCACGAAGGGTGCGAGTTTGGCATCAATTTTAACTCAGGACTACATAAGACTATCAAGGACATCTATAAATCACTTTCGTTTTCCCATTCAAGTGCAACACACAACATAATTATTGACACTGCGAGGCGGAAAAGAGAGAATCTTAAATCTAAGTCTATGTATGTATGTCCTAATAAGCGTGGAGCAACTTTTATAAAAGATGTTTTCTTATGTAAAGAGAACCACATATACACTTTATTCTAAACACACATAGAGCGAGTAAATGAAAATATTCATTCCACAGAGTAGGAATTGAACCCACAATCTTTGCGTTTACAGTGAAACACTGCAGCTGCGCCACGACTGCCTTAGGATAATATACGGACTTTATACGTGCATACATAGACGTATGTATATTTATTTACCATAAATAAGGCCTATAAAGACAATGAGGTAAGCCAGTAGCGTAATCTCCTAACAAAATCCCATTACGTCAACAAATAGCCTCCAGGCGTAATCAACTTTGCGTAGCCATATTAGGTTAAAAGGCATATTGGATACTGATATTATATGAATTAGATGCATTGTTATGTCGCTGATTTGTATTAGGATAGAATAGCTTTCTCTCTTTTTTTTTCAAATTATCTATGCATACATATACAAACCTTTATTATCTATTTACAAATTTCTATGAGATGTAATTTTGAAAATTAATCTCAACTTTTACGAATAACTTCGATGACCCCACTTCGGATCTTGTTTCGCAGCATCCCTATCCCGAACTCTCTATTCAATTAAACTTTCGAATTTGGATATTGAATGTTTCAGGTAATTTCAAAGTTGCGTCCGTTACGCAAGTTCTAATTCTGAATAAATTATTTTCAGGAATTCCATTGATACATCGCCTGCAACCTAAAAAGGTGTATACACAAAACACCAGTTAGTCAAGAGACAACAAACAAGCAAATATAATTTCTAGTAATTTCGGGTGTGATTTTGAAAAGAGAGCCTCAATAAATATGAATGTATTGTTTATTTAATTTGTATTATATTTCTAAAAGTTAAGCTTCTAAGTCAACGCAACAATACGAGCATTTATGCATCGTTTTTGCTGCATTTTGTATTAACAAATACTTATCTAAGAAACGTATAAAAGTTTCGAACGTACTGGATTTTGAACCCACACCTCTTGGAAACCGTCCACGGATTCTGACCACAAGCCATACGTTCTCATCGAGCCGAAATTCTACTGCGCCACTTACATCTTATTTACTCGCTACGTTCAACATTTTAAAATATTATCTGAATAAGTATTTTTCTTTCCAAATGAAGAACACTTTAAAAGTCTAAAAAAATATTTAATGAATAGCATTGTTTCTTGCCACATTATAAACTATGGTTTATGGACTATGGTCCATGGGCTTTGAACTATAGATTAAGGATAATAGTCCAATATCCGGATAACGGACTACTGACTTAGATTACGGATTATGGATTATCGATTATTTATTTATATTTTATCAAAGATCAGTAAATTAAATCATAGACTTCAACGTAGGGCTTACGTTGAAGTATCCTACTTAACAATATAAAATTAAGCGTGAAGAGGATAACGGAGTGTCCTAACATTAGTTTCCTTCTGCATGCGAGAACCTTTCTATGCGGGATAGAACGTAAAGCTACTTTTATTTATTATATGAAGCTATTGTGGTGTATTGGCATAAACGTGTGACTGTAAACGGAACCGTCCCGTTTGGGGCCCGTCCCGTAGGTTCTATTCCCACTCGAGGGAATGAATTATTATTGAATAATGTTTTCATTTTTTCGTTCCCGTACAATGCATGCCGCGGCGTTGAATTCCGCCTCTTAACACGCAATGCTTCGAAAATTCGGCCGAAAATGGGGTACGAAGTATCTAATACTAAGTTCCTTGTGCCTACCCGAAGATAAGAGAGAGAAATAAAACGTAAAGTCCCATTATGTCTCGTTCCCACAGAACACCTTCTGAGTGACAGAATTCACCGTCGCGCTTTGTCTTGTCACACCAGCTAGCAAATAAATATAAAAAAAATCCCCTAAAATCGAACCCACATCAATCGCGCTTACAGTCAGACGATGAGCTTTTGCGCCACGCCTTGTAAATAATTATAACCTCTAATTAACATTCTTAACTCAATCACGTAAAATTTTCGGTTCTTAAATGTCTAAATTAAAACATTATTATGTAATTCAAAGGCGAAACGAAAATCCCAGTAATAAAGACGTTCACAATTTGGTACAATGAGCAAATTAATTATCATAACGACGCTACGCAGCAACAATATTGTAAATAGAATTTGATATTCTTATATTTTTGCACGTTTTACTGTTTTTTTTCTTTTAGCTGTACTGTATGCTTTGTATCACACATATAGCAAAATAGTCAGAGGACCTTCACTTGGACTTGCCCTCAAATTTTCGAGTTCTTTGCGTGTTGAGTGGCACAATTCAACGCCGCGTTTAGATTACCAGAAAAGGCACTGAAAATATTTTTAGAAAACTGCCATAGTACAGCGTATGATTGTAAATTTAATTTAATCTCTGTAATATTGTATTTATAAAATTAGCTTCACGCTGTATCCCGCACACAGCAGGGTAGGCAGAGGGAACCTAGTGTTAAGACACTCCGTTCCCCACTTTCTGCCGAATTCTGGAGGCATTGCGTGTTGAGTGGCAAAACTCAACGCCGCGCTTAACCTCGACACCAGAGCGAAGAAATGGAAATATAAATTTAAGTAAATATTTCATCTCCTCGAGTGAAGATCGAACCCACAACCAGTCGGTTTTGCAGTCACACCTCGTGCCGCTGCGCCACGACCGGCCTCAATTTATGTTATTTTAATTGTATTTATGTTATTTTTAATAAAGAAAATATCCAAAATATAACTATAGACATTTGCAATAAAGATAATTTACTCTATTAGCGAGCTTATACTCTAACGGCCGCTACGTAACGCCTTCGTTATAACGACGTAACGATAACGACACTCCCCAGGCACAATAATATGAGGGTAAAATAAATCTATGTATTATTATGCGGGGAATGTCCTATTCTGTTTGAATTATAACCCGTGCAAGTTACGTAATTGCTGTGTGCTTTGCAAGTGTATTATACAATGTGACAATTTAAATTGTCATGTTAATCGTTTTGTTGATGCAAGTTGTTAGTGAATCAAGTGAAATGGTGTTTGTAATTTTGTATAGTGTATGTTGTGGGTTCAATAATTTTTATACTAGGCAAGTAATTTAATGAGTTAGTTCTTTCTGTTTTTCGACGCGATGATTAGTTTCCGACTGGGGTAATAAATTATTTTAATTTTCACCCTTTTGTTACAAGACAAAGGGTGGTGTTGAGTTCCGCAACTCAACACGCAGTTTTGAATTGAAAATTGGACGGTGCGTCGGGACCGAAGTGTCTTAATACTTCTGTCTACCGTGGTAAATATATAATTTACAACGTGGAGTTAAAAAAATATTATAATTAATTTACTATGAATTTTAGAATTTACTATCCTTAAAAGTAAAAGTATGTGGGAGACACGCCTTATGGGCATCACTCCACAATCGTCCATAACGTGTCACTAGGTCCTTTAAACTTTACGTTTTTTTCTAATTAGACAGGATAGGCATATAGAATATAGTGTCAAAACACTCTATTTTCCACTTTCCACTAGTAGCAATGAATTATTTTAATTTCCCTCTCATTACGCAATGTCTTAAAAATTAAGCAGTGTATGGGGAATGGAGTGTCCTAACGCTATGTTTCCTCTGCCTGCCCTGCTTAATGGGTGTAAATGTGAAACTGAAAAAGAACCCTAATGAGAATTCAAATGTACAACCATCGCCCTCATCATACTAAAAGTTTTTTGACTACTTCAATGTATGGTGATATTTTTACCAATTTTTCGCTAAAACTAGGTCGATTGTTATTACTACTAGTATTCTATATAGATTCTAATCTGTACAATATATGGGGCCATTTGTTCTCTGGAATATCAGCGATGAAGCTATCTAGTAAATAACATCATAAAAGTAATAACGTGAAGCTACTGTGGAACGGGTGCAATGAAAAGCATTTAAGATAGTAGCTGGTTCAATTTCTAGGAATTGTGTATAGAAAAGAACAATGTCACCCGTTTCACGTATAGCAGGGTAGGAAGATACAATATAGTGCCAGGTCACTTCGCTCTACGTGAGTAGCGGAACACAACGCCGCACTTAATCTACTAGAGCATTTATCTTCTTTTTAAATTTATAATTATGTAACTAGACTTCGTAAAAAGAAATTAAGTGAAGTCAAGTTACTTAAAAAATCAATGGCCAAATGATATAATATATAAAAATTGAAAAAAAAAACGTCTTACGTTCTAAACATAGTCAGTTCAGTTAGTGAAAGTTCAAAAGGCATACGTTTAGCTCACTGAGGTTAGGCATGCGGTTGCAAAAGTCGATGTTAATGTAAAAGAGTGCATAGGTATTTCTAGCTGATGAAATAAAAGTAGGATTATAAGGATTATGATATTGGGATATATAGAGGCCAGTTATGTTGTACAGGCACATGCGTGCGACTGCAAAATTGACAGGTTGTGGGTTTGATTCCCACTCGAGGAACTCGAGTTGAAATCGATTGAAATACAAACAGATCACTCACATATATTTAGATCTACCTACGGTTCCTTGATTTCCTGAAAAAATTGTATTTCTACATTAACTTTAAAGAAGATTTGACCGTTCTTGTCGCAAAAACTCGTATTTTGACACTATAAAGGGAATCAAAAGTAATAGGGTATTTCTGGTTGACCTATAATTATGAAATTTGGCATTTGAAAACTATATACACTACTTTTTTTTTAGGATTTAACCTTTGTGGTTAAGTCCTAAAAAATAATAGCTTTAAAAGGAGGGTAAATATGCCATTTAAGCCGCTAGTTCAGGTGAGGTATCAGATGAAAGGGTTGTGGCTAAGCTAAGCTTAAATTAAAAAAAAAACTCGAGACCTACAGTTACAGTACGGCACCCACGGTGGGCGAGCGAGAGAACTCGCGCTTGCCTTATTTTTTTTTTCTGTGAATTACGCATATAATAAGATAGGCAGAGGAAACCTAGTGTTAAGACCCTCACATCCCCATTTTCCGCCTAGTGTTTAATCAACACTTTGTAGTCACACAAGTTGTTTTTATATATCCTATTCTGTGACGATCAGAATGATGTATTGAGTTCGGAATTATGAATATTGTATAGGGTCCGTTTACACCTTTTTATAGGGAACCGCAAAAACCCTACGAGTAAATCCTTTTATAAGTGTTCCCTTCTGACGATATTACTCTAGAAAAGTCTGAACGTTCTTGAAATTTTAATAAGAGATAGACGGTATGTATGAGTAAGTGATAAAGGTCTTAAACACGTAATTCAAGGAGTCCTGATCAAAATTCAGTCTTGGTGTTTAAAGTTTCATGTTCTTTCTTTTTCTGTTTTTTTTAAGCTTTACACTGTATCCCGAATAAAACAGAGTAGGCGTAGGCTGTTCCTCACTTTTGCCTATTTTTAGAAATATTGCGTGTTTCGTGGTGGAATTCAAAGCCGTGCCACGCCTTTTTACCTGTCATTATAAGTTAAAAATGAAAATCATTCATTCTCCTACAACTGTTTCACTTATAGTTAGACACTGTGTTGCTACGCTTTTTTTGTTTCTTTTAACTTCATACTGTCCTGTACATAGCGGGGTTGGTAGAGAGAACTAAGCACCTAGTGTTAATATACTCCGTTTCCATTAAGACAGTTCTTTCGTTCCCAACTTTCTGCCGAATTCTCGAGGTTTTTCGTATTGCGTGGTGAACCTCAACACCGTGCTTTGCTTCGTTATCAAAAAACGACGAAATTAAATATTTAATTTCGCCAAATAAGATTTGAACCCACAACCATCGCGCTTACAGTCGTATGCTTGTGCCGCTGCACCACGACGGCCTCACAATGTTCTTTCTTGTTTCCTAATTTTGTGTTCTTTTTTTTTTTTTTTTGGGAGGAGAAACAGGTTCCAAGGTGCTGACAATTCACGAGGCTCAGGGTCTGACCAGCGCGACCCATATTGTAGTAACAGCAGATCTATTAAGATGCAGCTGCATGATAGCGTTTCGCACGCTGTCGAAGCAATATCTCGGCACACTGACGTACGGCGCACGTACAATAGCGAAGGCAAAGATAACACAGTCAAAATGTTAATTCGGAACGCGATGGGGGCAATGACAAAACGCATTGTGGAATATAATTTAAAGATGGCTTTGAAAGATAGGAACGCAGCGGTCACCTCTTCCACTATAGCGGCCATGCCCTCATCCTAGTGCAAAATTCCTCACACCCAAATTTATTATTATAAAAGTTTAGCATGTTCTTATAATTATGTAATTAAATAATATATTGTAATGTGTAAAATTGTTAAATATAAAATTACAAATATAAACACTTGTCTAACATCTTAGATCTAAGTAAAAATTTTCAAAGTTAAAAACAATATTTTCTTCTAATGGGTATTAATTAATTGTGAGGAAACAACAATGTAATCTGGGGGCACGGCAGTGCCCCCGCCAAGTCGAGCAAAAAAAGCGGCACGGCCGTATCATCCTTTTCTCGAAGCAATTTAGGCCATTTTCAACCCCCTATAATTTCGTTGTGGATAAAACAAGAAACCTAAATTTTCAGTAACTAATCAGGCATTATATAAACACGGTATATTTCAAATTTCAGTCAATTTGAACCAGTAGTTTACGAATGACAACTTGTTAAAGTTTCTAAATTTTGTCACTCACTGACTGACTGACTCACCGATCATCAAAAGTTCAAGGCACTTCTAGCAGACATTCTAAATTTGATTTAGAATACAGATAGAGTTTAGTGTCTTAATCATGGGAAAACCTAAATATTTTGTAATTTCGGTCCAGTTTAACATGAACATACCAACTGCATGAATAACTTTGTAATCCCATATAAATGTATAGGATTACAAGGTTACATTTGCAGTTAATGAATTATTATTACTGTATAATAAAAAAGTGTTTGTAGTACTAAGTGGCAATAATAATAATTAAAAAAAAATGTTCTTAAGTTTTTGGCTGTGGGTTTGATATTCACTCAGAGGAATAACTTGTTCTCTTTTCTCTTCTCTGACAAAATAAAACAAACAAAGAGTTCCGCCAGTCAACATATAAAGTTTTTCATTCAAGTAAAGCGAAGCGTGTTTAAGACAGAAATGGAAAACGGAGTGTAATGGATAACTTTAGGCACTCAGGTTTCTTCTGCCTACCCAGCAGGTTGGGATACAGCGGGAAGTTTTTAGAAAAAAAAAAAAAATATTTTTTTGTGAAAATATGCGAAATTCTGCTTTTATGTAATAATTGCCATGTACTAATCGGTAGTCTATCAGCTTCAATGGTTTGCACTTTACCACGATAATTTTATAGGATCATAAAAGTGATTACAAGCTTTTATTTAACTTGCTGTACTAGTTAGTTGGTGTTTGACTGTATGTGGAAATTTGCAAGGTCCGGTCTAATTTGACCCACTTCCTAGTTGAAATTTTAATTACGGTTCCAGCTCATATGACAATGAAATTACATTTAATCAATATTGTTTGTTAATTCAAAATGGCCGCCGCAACAAAATGACGGATTACAAATTTTTGTACATCCCACTTAACATGGGTATCAAATGGAAAGGCTTCATCTGGAAAATACTTATTGGTTTTTATATTGTATTTTTCCATGCAAAAAAATATCTAAGGTCTAAAAAAGGTTCTAAAAAAATATCTCGGAAGGTGGCCAAAGAGACTTCTGAACTAAGAATAATCGTTTAATATATATTGGCGAGTACTTTAAATTAAAATTTGGCCGGAAAAGTACCTTGCAATAATGAAGCATTTATAGAACTGAGAAGATAGAAAGAAAATTAAAAAGAAAACAACAAATATATATTTATTTTCTTTTCAGTACAAGTCACCTTTCAATAAAAGCTTGTTTTGTTATTAATATTTTATTTTACACTTATAGTTTTTATTTATATAAATCGTAATTTATTTTATTAGGAACCATTATGTCCCTGCGGCACAGCATATCAATCAGATGCTAAATGCGACCATTGTAGGCTCGATTTCTTGAGTCTTGTTGAGTTCCGCCACTCAACATCCGATGGTTCAAACATTGCGCGATACGTGCGGATACAAGTGCCTTTCTCTAGGTTCCCTCTGCTTATCCTCCTTCATAGATGATACAACGTGAAACTAAAAAAAACTACTGTACACAACCGACTTCATTCCAAGTGCAAATATGTACTTTGAAAATTGACCAAACGTACATTTTTCCGCTGTTTAAATGCGGTGTCTAATGCTGGTATTCCGTTTAAATTATTTGCGGTAACACACTATGGACTAATGCATGCGGCCAGTAGATACTCTTTGATTAATTACCTATACGCATATCTATGGGTAGTTGCATACTACGTAGGTAGCTAGGTAAGAGTGTCTTTTAGTTTGACTATGATAGAAAATTCAAGATATTCTTTAATTATTGTGATTAATTTCATCAATAGACATTGTTTATTGAGTAGCGGAACTTAATCCCACGCTTTGACTTTTGCGAGAAAATAAAAATGTTTCATTCACCCAAGTAGGCATCGAACCCACAAATGCTTCATGTTTTATCTCTAGAAGAAAAGCTAGAAAAAACGGAGCGCCAAACGTTACGGTCTCAGCACACTTCTTAGGTCTGACGAGACCTACCATCTCTTCATATTTTTTTATGGAAAAGACAAGGCAAACGGACATTCGGGTCACCTGATGGTAAGTGATCACCGCCGCCCACGACCCAGTGCAACACTAGAGTAACTACAGGTGCGTTGACAGATTGCAGGTAACAAGTCCAACAGTTCTTCAGGACACTTTCCATGATAAATGCGATAGAGAAAGTACAGCGAAGAGGCGTCTCTACGCAAAGCCAGAATGTCAAACCTATCAGAGATCATTGGGTTGATGGCAATAAGCCTGTAGTTAGATGGATCCGAACCATCGCCTATCTTCGGGATCGGGTGAATAAGAGCGTTCTTCCACAAGTCTGAGACTAGGCTGACTGAATAAGAGTGCCGAAGTAAACGCGCTGGCACTGGTGTTAGCTCAGTAGATCATTAAAGGAGAGATGCCATCGAGCCCACTTGCATATCCAAAGAAGACAGAGCTCGCCTAATAGCCTTTTGGCGGAACTTAACGTCAGGCATTGAGCTCTGGTACCACGGGATAGTCGGTGGCTGTGTTCTTCGGTCATCCACAGTCAAGCTCGAGGCGAAGAGAGCGCCCAGGAGATCGGATTTCTCTGTAGCCGAGGGGCCCAAAACTCATGAGTTCCGGACGGGTAACTCTCAAGCTTCTCACCGATTTTGGTGATATGCCTGGACTTTGCTGAATCTTCCAGTCATGCCCCCAGAATTCAGCGGAAAGTGGGGAACGGATGTGCCTTGGTGTGTCCAAAGTGTTCACTAGGATCTCAGATCCCCTTTTCCTAATCATCAGGATACATAGCGAATTAAAAAAATATTAAAAAAAACTGTAAACCACATATTACAGGGGAGACAGACAGAACCTAGTTTCAAGGCATCTCGTAGTCTGTTTATAATGGTTAGAATTAATTTATTTTGCCTAAAAAAAATTGAAATATTACGTAACGGATTTGATATTATTACTAATAATATAACTAGCCCATGTTAGTTAGACATAAAATTATATTCTTTATATTGTAGGTTCAAATCCAAGACATGGCAATATTTATTTTTAGTATACTGAAACGTGTGTCTGACACAGTAATTGTGCAAATTTTTGGTTTGCGCAAGTCTTTCAAAAAGTTCCTAATTTCAATTCTCGACCGAAACTGAAGTTTGCGCAAGTGGCGCTACAAATGAACAATGTCTTTCGCAAATAAAAAGTAAAGACTACCATGACAGGGACAAAAAATATAAGCTCTTGTGAGTTTTCAGCTTTTTTGTCGCTTAAATATCCATCCAGAGCATAAAACAACACACCTGGTAGCTCACTTTTCAAAAAATATATATTTTTAGTAGCTCGTTGCATGTACGCACGCTTGTGCAAACAGCATAAAAATAATAATTGCGCAAGTATCATTTTAATGATATTTTGTTCAGCTAGCTAGTTGAGCCGTTTGTCCGGAATACCTGTATTTGCGCAAGTCTAACCTTGCGCAGGTATAATTGAACGTGTACAGCCGGCTTTAGCATATTCTTATTAGCACATTTCTTTTACCCATCCGCAATCATTAGCTTATTAAGATTATTTATCTCGAGATCGCGTGGAGATATCTAACTAAAATTATTATGAAACATTTAAGTCTACGGTCCATTGAGGAACAGAAAAAATCAAGATTCTACAAAATTCAACGCAATCAAAAGATGAAAGAAGAGCGTTTATGCATAGTTTTTGCTGCATTTCGTATGAAATTCGCCGCGTAATAAAACCAATAGGATATTTCTCGTCAACCTACCGTTACAAAATTAGGCATAATATTATTAAACAGAAAAAAATCATAAGTGAATAATTATAGATATTTCAAAGAAAAGAAACATTACAAAGAAGGAGAAAGAGATGACAACGGAGTGATTGATCTATATAACTTATACCTTATACAAGAATGAAATAACAAAGCGCTAAATAAGCTTTCTGTCTAGATTCATCCAAACATTGAATTGAAGTACAATTCAAATATAAATTGAGACTTTCAATCCTAATTGGATTCCCCGAGTACAACGAATTAAAAATCGTCATAATATTCAGTTAAGTGTATAAAACTTCTAAACTTTTTATCTCGGAGCTTTTTTATAAAGCTCGCTGGAACTATTCAGTCTGAATTGAGCTTTAGTAGTCGCAGTTAAGATTCCGTTTAGAATGACGAAGTACGTAAAATTAATCAAATGGGTGAATTTTGACAAAAAAGCTAAATTAGTCAAATTACGCCAAAGCGATAGAAACGAACGAAATCTAATAGAATTTTTTTTTAGAGGGGAAAATTCATTAATGAAAATATTAATTGCTTGTAATTATTTGTTGTATAGCCTGTCGTGACTATTCTATTTTTGAGGACAGTTAGTTTGGGCTTTTTAGTATTTAGAAAAAAGATAACTCAAACTAATAATAATTTGAGAAAAAGTTAGATATTTATAGTTCACGTTGTATCTAACATATAACACGCTCCACTCTTCCTACACTACCCAACTTTTGAGTGCTGAGAGGGTCTCAACACCGCATTTTGTCTTGTTACGAAGGCAAGGAATGGATCAAAATAATTGAATCCTCCTAGTGGGAACCAAATCGACGTTGTGTTTACAGGCAGACGTAGTGCCGCTGCATTGTGACTGCCGGGGGCCGCCGCTTCGAATAAGATATATATTTTTTATACATCCAATCCATTTTATACATTATATATTCAAACATACATGCACTTCATTCGGTCAAACTAATAACCACTTTATTTTAAAGCCAGTCCGTAGTATAATAGTAATATGTATATGATTTATTCAGATTTTATTATGAAACATTTCATACTGAATAAATAATTTACAAGTAAATACATGAAATATTTCGTTGTATGAAGCGATCGGCTGATTGAATACGTATTTGCTTACTGGTGATCTAATTAATTATATGGATAAACAAAACGTTTAAATTGGATATAGATATAATGTATGTTTGTGTATTATTAATTAATAAAAACAAAGATTGAGGAAACTCAATTAATATTATTAATTGAGGCCTTCGTGGCGCAGGGTCTGACTGTAAACGTGACGGTCATAGGGTCGATTCTCATGCGGGGGAATTATTTTCTGGTAACCAGGCTAAGTGAAATGTCTTGGAAATCAAGCTGTGCGTGGGGAATGAAGTGTTTTTGAAAGAAGATTTTTTTAAAATTAAATTGAATCCAAAACTACGGAATAAAATGTAAACTTTCAGCTCATACAATGTCGTATGAATATTCCAGCGTTGTTCTATACCAGAGCTCTAGTAAATGTTATAATTTGACATAAGAGCGACTTGCTAGAAACTGCTCTAATAGATTAATAACACCTTGAAATAAAACATACGTACGTGTATAAATGTTTGCCGCTGTGTTAGTTGTTAATTTGCTCTCGATATACTCGAGTTTAGTGTTTTAATCTTGTTTCGATTAGGTAAAATAGGAAAATGTATTATAAAATAAAAAATAAATCAGCTTCACGCTGTATCCCGCGCACAGCAGGGTAGGCAGAGGGAACCTAGTGTTAAGACACTCCTGTTCCCCACTTTCTGCCGAATTCTGGAGGCATTGCGTGTTGAGTGGCAGAACTCAACGCCGCGCTTAACCTCGACACCAGAGCGGAGAAATGGAAATATAAATTTAAGTAAATATTTCATGTCCTCGAGTGGGGATCGAACCCACAACCAGTCGGTTTTACAGTCACACCTCGTGCCGCTGCGCCACGACCGGCCTAAAATGTATTATAATTAAAAAAAACCCACATCATTTTTAAGGTTTTTTTAAATATTCAATAATTGTACTTTTCATTTTTATAAAGATATGATATGGGATAGGCTTAGAGTTTTTTTTTCAGCTGAATAAAGCAGAGTAAGCAGAGGGAACTTAGTGTAGGCACTCCGTTTCCTCGAGTTAAACTCACTACTGTCGCGTTTGCAGTCAGCCGCTGTGCCGCTGCGTCATGACAGCCTCAAGAGAATTTAATAAACAAAAGAAATTTAAACATAATTCAAAGAAATAATTTCCTCGAATCGAAATCGAATTCACATTCACTATGTGACCAGTTAACTCTACATTTCATATGTGCCTATATGAGTACAAGTATAGTTAGTTTCTATATATTATTGAACACGTAAAGGAATCGTATCAAAATTTTTATTCTTTAGAAAGCTACACCTACAAGTGCACGTACAAAAGCTCACTAGACCCGTCAAGAAAGCTAGCCATTAAGCTTTCTGTGACAATGTGAAATGTTTATAACAAGCGAAAATAAATATAAAGTTCTACGTTATTTAAGGCTGATACAACGACTGTAAACAAGTTGGCAGTGGATTCGATTCCCATTTCGACTTTGTGGCGCCGACAAATCTTTTTGTACGGATACAATCTTAAAAGCCGTAAGCTGTTACAGTTCCTTCATTCAACACGCTATGTTTTGAAAATTTGGCGGCAAGTGGAGAACAGAGTGTTTCACAGCGTGAAGTTAAGAACCTCACCGGTTTCCTCTATCCAGGCAAAGAAAACAATTATATTTAACGACCATTGCTTGTACAATACATATAATAAAATTGTAATTAATCATTGTCTGTACATGGAAGATATGTAAAAAAAAATATTATTACGGGCATTTATAACTGTAATAGAACGCAAAACAATGTCTTTTTTTATTTTTGTTTGTCGGTCTATCTGTGCGTTTGTACACACTAAATCCAGGAAATGCTTAACGTATTTTGGGCAACTTCCCTTAACGTTTAGTGTTTGTTTTATAAAGGCAGTTCATAAATAAAAAAGTTCAATCAATATAAGGCAGAAGAAAAGTAAGTAATAAGAAAAGTAATTCAGATTAGTAAATAAATAATTATATTGTTCAGGCGGGCAAAGCCCATCAGGTAGCTAGTTAATACAATAAAGACACTTGTAAACTGTTATCAACATCCAAAAGGATGTTTAAAAGAACCCATTAAACCCAAGAGTAAAAAAAAAAACAGTTCTTTTTCACCATGTTTAATTTTCATTTAGGTACATTTCAGTACTATCTACTTTGTAACTCGCAAGCGTGACATTAGGGATACTGGAGCTGGTCACTTTACTGATGTCGAGGTTTTTACGTGACCCACTTTGTTTAGTACGCTTTAAACATTTCATTTTATGTTGTAAATAGTAGTTGTTGTGAAAAGTTATAGATTTTCTAAATTCTAGAAGTTTCCATTAGTTATAATTACTAGAGATAACAGTGAAGTGGGCGGTGTCTCCAAAAATGGTCGGAAAGTTGTAAATGGAGTGTTAAGGCCGCCCTCCTTCCCCCACTTTCTTTCTCTTTGCGTATCCCGCTATACGCGGGATACAGCGTGGAACTTAAAAAAATTAGCTTCACGATAACTATGATATGAAAATGAAAATACTAAATATTTCTCCGAGGAACTGAGCCCACAACCATCATGTTTACAATCACACCTTTGCGTCGCCACGTCACGACTTCCTCATAAGGATCACAGCTTATTATAAATAAAGACATATAATAAAGTGTTTCTAAATGTAAAAAAAAACAGTTTGGCAGTAGGTACATAAAATTTCCATATTTTCACAAAATCTGTAATAAACGATCCTCCAACATAATTTCAGTGATATATAACCTTTAAAAATGGCATCTCATTAATTCAGTTTCCGAAAATAGCACTCGCTTTGATTGATGACGTCGCGCTCTGACGGTGCACGCTTGATAAATTTCGCCCATACATTGTTATAATTTATAGCTTTGGGAGTGTTGTTACGAAATTATATATTGGGATAGAGATGAAGAGACATTTGCCACTGCTTATTGTTTGTCAGAGAGTTTATATAATAGTGGGGATAACGTAGCGCAGAAGCACAAGCGTGTGACTGTAAACGTGACAGGCTGTGGGTTCGATTCCCACTCGAGGAAATGAAATGTTTAATATTTTTTTAAGAAATAAAAGGTTTTTTAGGATTTTCCTCGGATGAATGAATTGTTTTAATTTTCTAGCTCAGGTAATAAGATAGAGCGCGGCGTTGAGTTGTGCTACTCCACACTCAACTCAAAAGTGAGCCTACCATGCTTTATGCGGGTTATAGCGCGGAGATTAAAAAATATATTAAACTACGGCTCGGAAATCCGATATTTTTTTATATATTAGTTTTTTTTTCAGTGAAAATTTATACACGCAAGCGAAAACAGAGATTCTCTTTAGAGCCCAAGTAATACAACAAGATATATATATTGTACATGACGTAAGAACATACAATGTAATTGTACTATAATAATGATATTATTAATATTTAGTTATTATTGTTACGTGTTCTAAGAGTGATGTTCTAAGTCTATCAAAGGAATGAGTCAACATCTATCTATTCCTTTATTGCGTAACTGACAGACAACGCACAGACGAAACTAATGGACTTAGAAACTGGAGAAAGGACTGTACTGTGACATCTGATGACGATCCGTGATGATTTTTTTTTTAAATTCACGCTGTATTCCGCATATAGCAGGGTAGGCAGTGAGAACCGAGTGTTAAGATACTCCGCTTCCCACTTTTCACCCTTTTTTCGAGGCCGCCCTTTGATGAAATGAGAAAAGAAAAGAGAGATGAAAATGAAAAAGATCATTCTCCGCAGACGTAGTGATACTTACTTCACCACGACAGCCTAAAATACAAATATTTATATTTCATTTAAAAATATAATCATAATTATTCCGTAAGAAATTATATTTTGTTTCAGTAAATGACATGGCTTAAAAACTGTTTCCAATTCACGTTGCAGCTCAAATATTTTATTACGCTATATCCAATTTCGACACTCCCATAGCCGACTTTACGTTCATAAGCTTATACTCGATACTATAGAGAAATATTAAAATACGAATAATTAATTGTCATTATTTTATGTCAATATATTTTAAAGTTTTATTGATTAATTTTTGTTGTTACATGAATATGTTAAGAATTATCTTATGTTTTTCCTCCGACGCAAAAAGTCTTTTGGCGTTTGACGAGTTTGTCTATCTATATAACTGTCTGTTGCACCAAAGCTCCTGAATTAATGAACCGATTTGATTGTGTTTTTGTCTAATTATAAACCTCGTCCATCGCGGCGGTCCTTACGTATGTTTTATGAAAATGAGATCAGCAGATTAGATGTAAGTACTTTGCCAAATTGCTATAGTGATATTTTTGGTCGGTGGTTATTTTTAGTTTTAAATTTTGTTAGTTAACCTTTGTATTAAATAAGCACTCTTTAAAGATGTTGTTATAGACGAACAAAACATTGTTGGATGGATTTTTCTTATACGTGTATTAGGAGGACTTCAATAGCGTAGTCAAATTGGAAGTAACTAGAACGTACATATGTATGACAAAACGGTCTAAGTGCCCGCGGTAACTCTGATATTAGCGCGTTCAACCAAACAATCTCTTAAACTTTATAATATTAGTATGAAACGAGATTTCTTAAATGCTCTTACTATGAAAATAGCTCCTGAATAAAACAACATGGCATTGCTTAAGGGTACAATTTTGTATTGTAAAACACTGTAGCCATGGGTAGCACCTATGAAATACGGTGTTGAGTTCCGCAACCTAATTTAACAATAACCACTATTTAGTTTGGCTTTGAAAATTATTACTGGAAGCGTAAAGATTTTTTAAATTTAAAAAATTAAACTGACATACTGGTATGTGACATAATAACTGAGGTCCAAAAAATAAACCCTTTAAATACTACTCTTAATAAATTAGTTATTGACGATTTTTTTAAAAGTGTCGATTGCCATTAAATGTGTATGAGTTCAATTTTTGAGTATATCGTGTCAAATAAAAACAGAATAATCAAAATCGGAAATGGAAATGAATAAAATTGAAATAAATAGTTTTCATATCCTCGCTCTGGAACAAGGCAAAGCACAGCGTTGAGTTCCACTACTCAATACACAATTTCTGATAAATATCTCTGTAGAAACCGAAGGATGAAGTATTTTTACACTAGAATCTGCCTGACCTAAGTGGGATACAGAGTAAAAAAAAAAAGACGAAGGAAAGACTCGATTTTTTTCGTGGAATAAAAATGAGTTAATATACTAGACCAGCTATGAGCCAAATACATCCTTATCATGATATCTTCCAACATATTTTACTGTCATGTGTTTATGACACACGAAATATACCCATATAAGGATATAAAAGATCAACGAACGGTTCGTCTTATTCAAAGTTCCCGTGAAATATGTTAACGGAATGAAAAATTCTTGGCCGTTTCATCACTCACTCTCGCCCCTAAAAAAAATGATTCGTAACATTATAATGTTAGAGGCTGACATCTAAAATATATAAGGCCTTGGAAGAAAAAGATGTTTCTTTTAGTACGAATTTTTATGTATTTATTTTATTAAGATCTGTGATAATGGATATTTTTGTTGCCATTCCTACGTTCCCACGTACTAACTTTCGGGATATGGTGTTTGAGTGGCTTTACAAATTTTATATATAACAAGACATAGTTCGGCGTTGAGTTACGCCACTCAATACAAAATGAAAATTGACCAGTGAATCAAGAACGGAGTGTCTTAACTCTAGGTTATTGTGCTTTTTAAGGATTGCAGCGTTATTTCATTTTATTTGTACAATGCAATACGCAGGAGATAGAAAAGGGTTTTTTTTTACATTATTACACAATATGAATAACGAAATAAAACAACTTTATATTACAATTTCAATGTATTATCCAGATTGTTATAGTGAGATGAAAAGTTTAGTTTGTTACAGTATCACAGCCGCGTTTCATTGAAAAACTTTCTTCATTTACCGCGAACAAGGGACGCAATGAATACGCTACGTACGAACTGCAAACGCTGAACTCCTGTAACACTAGTGAACTAGACGTGGCTCCACTCGCTTAAAATTATTGTTTCTTTACATTTATTAGTTTAATACCACTACAGACACTTGGTCCGTACCCTTTATTTACCTTATTATATCAAAATTTTTTATCATATATTATATAAAACATATACATATACAATTAATACTTATTATAAGAAAATATTTTGTAAGTATATGTAATAAAATTATTATGATATTATATTCAAATTTTACAACATTTTTACATAAATTGATATAAGCTATATTACTGTAAAATTTCATCGACATTCGTTTAATAAACACAAAAACTCATATTTATAATGTTAGAAGGTTAACATAGGATATATAATAATAAAGTTATGTTGGGGCTGTCGTGGCGCAATGGTATAATTGATGATTGTGGGTTCGATATTCAAAAAACTGAACTAAATTTGCTTCACGCTTTATCCCTAGCGGGGTAGTCAGAGAGAACGGAGCGCCAAACGCTACGGTCTTCACATATCTTTTTCGCCTCGTCCACTGTCATCATACATGCCCTCCGGGGGATCCTCATGTTTTTTACGTGACTTTCCCTTCCAGTATCCTTGATACTGTGTTTTCGAAGGTCAACCGAGGTCTCTCTCTACCTCTCCATACCACTTAGTTTTCCATCATAAATCTTTTATGCTTTCATCAATAATTCGCTCGACGTATCCAAACAAGCTGAGCACGTTCTTCTTCATTCTCACAGTGACATCCTCGCTAGTATCTGCCATTCTGTGTACCTTTTCATTGCGAATTTGATCAGCTAAGCTGATTCCGCATATCCTATGAAAAGATCGCATCTTCACGGTTCGATATTCATTCGAGGGAGTTATTAAAATTTATTAATTTTCATTTCTTCTCTCTGTGTTGTCTTATGCCACTTGGCGTCCCGAATCTGGTTAAATATTATTACTGAATACAGTAGAAACTCTATTATCCGGCCCTCAGTTATACGGATTCGCGATTATCCGGACTACAGACCAACTGTATTAAATGTAGGTACCTACTAGTCGTATCAATGAAGCATGAACGTCTCGAATCTGGCATCACTCCGCCCGCGCCGAGTCCCGTCGTCGTACATCTTAAGATATCTTAATAAACATTGATTTTCACTTTATGTATTAGTTGTTTTAATTAAATTTATATCACAACGTATGTGAATACTTACATATTCTAAATACCCGATTACCCGATTTTCCATACTTTGGATTATCCAGATTTTCGATTATCCGAATACCTACCAACAATAATTAGTCCGGTTAATCGAGTTTCTACTGTATGTTTTAATTTGATTTTCTAAGATCATGAAACGAAACTCCTGTTCAACACTCGTTCTTCAGTTTTTAGCGTCACGCTGTAATCCCACATGTAACAGGGTAGGTAGGCAGAGTACTAGTATTAAGATATTTGAAACCTTATTTTTCATCCAATTTTCGAGTTTTGCTTTGCATTGCTGTTTAGTAGATCTTAACGTTGCGCTTTGACTTGTTACCAGAGCGAGAAAATGTCATGTCACGTTGACCACATTTATGTCCTTATAACTTCTTAAATTTTATTATGTTATCTTAGTCTCCAAAATTTAAGAAATGAATAGGTACCTAACTAAGAGCTCCAGTAATTGCAAAACATGAATGGATTTCAACGACTAACTTTAGGGTATAACCAGTCCACAGTATGAATAAATTTTAAATTCAAAACAAATGCACATACGCTGTTCTAAAAGTTTTATAAATGAAACAAAAAATTACCGTACGAGGTTAGTACGAGTTAAAAATGTTTGCTATATGCAGTCCTAATCCATACCTATATTATATATTCGAAAGTAACTCTGTCTGTCTGTCTGTCTTTTACGCAATCAGGGCCAAACCGCTAATTCAATTGTGATAAAATATAGAGATACTTGAGGATCTTCGGATGAACATAGGTTACTTTTTTTTCTCATATTTGTAATATTCTCGATATATACTAAGATATTAAAATATATTTAAATTTGACAAGCAATTTATTCTGCCATATTAATAACAACCGTCGCTAAGCAACCGTTGCTAGGCATCAAGGAATTATGTCGTTTTAAGAAAAGGTCGCCCAAAATTAGCTTCCTGAACGCTTACACGGCGTGCGCTGACTCAACTTTATGAGACATAAAAACTATGTTTTACAAAAATATTATTTTTTAAAAAATCTATTAAAGAGTCCACGATAATGTATGTTTATCTCTGAAGGTTGAGCCACAGTAACCATTTTTATATATTTAATTATTATTTTTTGGATTATTGTTAATGTATATTTAATATTATATATAATAGTCACCTTTAGCATTTCATATAGATTAAAATTATATTTTACTGTACATCATTCTAATAAATACTAAAGGAGATATCACTGATTCAAAATGAGTTAGCCTACGAACCGCACGGTATGACAGACCCGAACAGGCAGACGACGCTGACAATTTTGTAAATTTTTATACATTTACGATCTACTGTTAATTTTTATATGGTTGTTTTCTGTTTATTATTAATTTATATTTTTCTTTGGTTCTTCGCTTATTCGAGTAGTAGATTAGTTAGATTATTTTTTGATTTAATTTCTTGGTGAGGTGTAAGTTTCGACCCTGCGCGGCACCGGCATATTATTATTTAAGTATTAAGGAAAAAATGGTCAGTTATTTCAGTTAAGTTATCTATACCGTTGTTATACATTTAATAAATCGTAGTTTTTTGGGATTTTATTTAGGCTTATATTTTCTTACCAACCCTATTTAAAACTGAAAACAATTTCATAAATATATTTAATAAGCATTCGTATAGTAGAAGCCGTGTCCGGGTCCGCTAGTATCGGTATATAAGTATATACATATTCAATTATACATAGTAGCATTTTTGTCTAAACTTACAAAAAGCCGGTCAAGAGCGAGTCGGCGGATTATTGTGACATAAAAATGGACAAAAAGACAGATGTACATGATGAAATTATAAGGGTTCTGTTTTTTCTATTTGACTACGGAACTCTAAAAAGTAGACCCTTTAAAAGAGCATACAACAATTTAATTTTTATGTTATATGGTATATATAAGCCTATATTCCTTTCAGGCAAAGCCGTGAGTTAAACACTAGTACTACCCACGTACTTCCGAAAGGTAAACATTCAACTTGTAACTTATATACATAGGTCAGAGTTAGTTAGCGCTCACATTTAGCGTGTCAAGTGTATGTCACATACTAACTACTAAACTTAACCTAAAAAGCCTAAAAACTACAAGTATATGTTGAAAATATACTGTTTAAAAGAAACAAAAACTGTTTTAAAGATATTATGATGTTAGGATTACTTATGCACGGTGGTTATAGATTCGATTTTCTTTTTGAGCTTCGTCGTAGCAAGCAAGTAGGCTACTATTAAGATACTACCGATTAGGTTATTACCTTTCCATCCAAGATCGATTCAAACTCAACACCACGTCTTACCTTAAGAGAGAGAAGAAAAAAATAAATACAATCATTTCGCTAAGTGGGAATCGAATTCACAACCAACGCTGTGTGTGAAGTAATCCACTCCTCCAGGATTGAAGAGTGGAGACTCTACTTCGCCACTGTGGTCCACATGATACTCATTTTAGTTTTTTTTTTCATATTTATAATAATAAGAGAGAATTTAGATTCAAGAAACTCTGTTCATGGAATTTGACGTCATGTTTCGTCTAGCCAAAATGAGAAAATGAAAATTATCTTGGACAGTGTCCAGAGGTGCAGGTTTAGATTTTACTGCCCCAATTTTTAATACATTTTCTGAAAAAGTATTTTTCTATCCCAATGTCAATGTGTAATCCTTGAAATAAATCGTTTAAAATGTTTTACTATTATTCACTATCATGACTGGTAATCGAACATACAACCGTCGCCTCTACAGTACTAAAACAAATAAAGTGTTTAATTTAACCGATAGCCATATCAAATGAAATGGTATAAAGTTTAATTATGAACAAACATAAATGATCTAACTTTAGTTACTGTTACAATAATCCCGCGTACAAAGGATTAGAGAGCTGTATAAACAACGCTCTTGTGTCCGATAAATTTGTACTGCTAACCAGTTAAATTGGCATCTAAGTACATTTGACTACGTATACTATATATAACGAACGGTGTATTTTAACACTAGGTAGTTTAGGGAATTGAACCCACAACCATCGTGCTTACTGTGCCACGACGACTTCAGTGGTAAATCTATGAAATATTTAGAATTTACTTACCCCATGTTGTGTTTGACGTTATAGAGAGAGGGGCAATAAAGCTTAAGTCGTCACGCAAGAGCTATTCGCGTGAGACACTTTCAATACTCAGTTAGAGGTAAGCCTTTCTTTTTAGTTTTTCGCTACATTCCGCATATAGCAGGGTAGCTAGAGAGAACGCAGTGTTAAGACACTCTGTTCTCTGAATTCAGAATTCTCCGCACTTTGTCTACCAGAGCGGACAAACAAAAATAATTTAGCTCCACGATCAAACATCGAATCCTGTTATATTCAGTTAATTGAATTTACAAATAGTTCGAACAATGAAATGAATCAAATGAAACTAGTGAAGTGTTCAACGAAATCAAAATTACTGCTATATCAAAGGCTGCCTCTGAACGTGTAGAGCTTCGGAAGCTTTGACGTCACAAAGCTTAGTTCATTGTGTGGGATGTGACCTATTGGCATACACTACACCTAGGGTAGAGTACCCCGTATTGTATATACAAGAGTATGGGCTTACTTTATATAGAACTAGTGACCCACTCGCGGCTTCGCCCGCTTATAATTTATTGTTGTTATATTATAGCCAAATTATACAAAATATTCTAATCTATTCTCGCAAATTTTCACTTTTATAATATTAGTAAGATTTTGATTTTCTAGCCTTTGTACGATATTTTCTCTTATATATATTTTTTTGTATCTCGCACATAGTAAGGTAAGCTGAGGGAAACTGGGAACCTAGTATTAATACGCTCCGTTTCTTATTAAGATACATCCGTTCCTCGCTTTCCGCCAACGTCTTGATCTATTGAATGTTGAGTGCCGGAACTCAACACCACGCTTTGCCTCGTTAGCAGAGCGAAGAAACGAAAATGTTAAATATTATATTCCCCGAGGGCACGAAGGTCGTCGTGCAATGTTTAACCAAAATGGAGAACATTACTACTATATTAATTTCCCCGAGTGGGGATAGAACCTACAACCGTCTAGTTTATATCCTTACATTGCCTCACTTCGCTATGATGCCCAGTTAATGAAGTTTACAAGTCAAAATTTTCATCGAAGCTCTAAAAGCTTTAGAGGTATAGGTTCTAGTATGCAGTTATCAGAATGATAAAGTCTTACGACTGGTCGTAACGATAGTCGTTAATACTAGAGCGATAGCCGGAAACGACTACGGGACTTCTAAAGCTCTAAGGTCATTTGAAGTTCAATTTTCCCATAATGTTAGCAATGCTTTGCTTAGTCATGGCTCAGTAGGAGCCGATAGTAGCGCCGATGGTTTTGGGTTCACTACTCATTGGGGAGAATTATTATATTTAAATGTAGTGACCTATACAACCATTTATTTACTAATTTGAATCAGTTTCGAGTTCTAAAAACATTATTATTTTAAAGATATGATATCAAAAACTAAGTTTCTAATCAATAACTAAAGTTTCAGCTAATTCAATAATATAGTTATTTTGTAGCAATTTTGACGAATAAAATATTCTATATTCATATAAATTTTGTACTTATGCGCTGATTAAAATAAAGCAAACACTAAATGTTAAAGAAAGTTTTTTCAAATAAAACAGTGAAAACTTCCTTTTAATTGATTCCACCGTTTATGAAATCGGTGTTTAAGAGTACGCTAGTAGTTACGCTATTCAACACGCAATATATCAAAAATAAGGTGAAAAGCGGGCACGCACTGTGTTCCTCCTGCCTGCTCTTCTATCTAAAAATAGTGTGAAGCTGCTTTATTGTTAGTATTGCTTAAAAAAACTTATAAATGAGTAGAAACGCTATAAATTAGTAATTATAACATAAATTGATTTACAAGATTTTTTTTAAATTTATTAATGTTACCCAATTTGACTTAAATAATAATTTTACTTAGGCTGTTATATTGCGGCTACAGTGCATTAAATTAAAATATTGTCCTGGAAAATGGTAACTTAAAAAAAATAGAGACTCAACAAAAGTTATGGTAGTACTCTTCAACATCTAAACTTATAATCATAAAGTTATTCAATACGACTACAGTTGGTATAGCACAAAGATATTTACTGCTACTGGCCTATAACTTGATTTCACCAATATACGTTCTCAATACAGCTAGGTTGTGATACAATCAACAATAGCCAGAATGTTAGCTGGGTATAAAATCAAATGTTGTTGTTACATCCACTAAGCGCAAGCGAAGTATTTGCCAGTAAATGAGATGGTCGTGGATTCGATTTACACTCGATGTAAAATGTATTTTTGTTACACAAAAACGGCGCGCGGCGTTGAGTTTCGCCATCTAGTTTAGTTTCAATTCAACAATGATACGCCATGGTGGATTATATAGGATAAACAATTTTCATATAAACGTATTCGCTTGTGGTAGTCCCACAGACACCGCGAAATATAGAATTCGGTGTATTACCACAGTCTTTCAAATTTAAGCACCGCTTTCAGTATCTTACTCTTACTGTTTAAGGCCAGTGGCGCAGGGGCGCAAAGTGTGACTGTAAATCGACTGGTTGTGGGTTCGATCCCCACTCGAGGAGATGAAATATTTACTTAAATTTATATTTCCATTTCTTTTCTCTGGTGTCGAGGCCAAGCGAGGCGTTGAGTTCTGCCACTCAACACGCAAGGCCTCCAGAATTCAGCAGAAAGTGGGAACGTATACGTATACTAATAAACATGAATTGTACTATTGAAATGTATAACAATATTCCGTAATTAAAATGGTAATTTCCATCTGAAACAGAAAACTAATTTTTTTTACTAAATAAATACTAGCTAAATTAAAAAATATTTTATCTATACTACGTACATACATATAAAGCTCTTCTGGTACTAAGAACTGGACAGACAATAAGCAGCTGCGGCGTACAACGCTGAAGTTTGCCAAGTATGACCTTCGGAGAGTACTAAAAGGCACACACAAAGGGAATTTCTCAAAATTCCTATATACTTAGAAAAAAAATGTCCATTGTATTTTATTTTACATCAAAAATGTACAAAAATATGATATATAGTCTACTAGAGTAGTAGTCTACAACTAAGACTCGACTTGATCGTTCACAAAGGATTGCAAAGTCACGCCAGGAATTTTAGAAACCGCAAATAACTGAAATTTCTGCTTTTAGTTGATATGAAATGACGTCACAAAAGCTCAAAGGCTACAGTGTCTGTGGACGTGTATTAGATAAGGTGGACTAAACATAATCTAATAGTAGAAACTGACTGTAGTACGTCGCAAGTAGCAAGTGATTATTATTCTTTTAGCTTCACGCTGTATCCCGGGTATAGCAAGGTTCCCATTAAGATACTTCGATTTCCTACTCTTCACTTGGGGAAATAGTTATATTGCTTATTTTCATTTTCTTCATATCCTAATGGTAGACAAAACGCAGTGTTGAGCTCCACACAAAATAATATTTGTGCTATCAAACGCCCTAAACGCCCTATATTAATAACCTATCTCCAACGTCAATCTTAGATTGTTTCATACATCTATCCAATCTCTAGATTGGATAGATGTATATGTAAGATTGACGTTGGAGATAGGTTATTAATACTGGGCGTATCTCATCTTCACAATATTAATGAGGCCTCAAGCGTTATTGCATTTGAAAAACAAAGCACTAGTTAACGCGCAAATTATCTATCGTCGGCTTAGAGTGTAAGCCTGTTTACAGTCTATTGAGCAAGGTCTGAGGGGAGGAAGAGAGTAAAAAACTTTCTAATAAAATATCTATGTATATTTTATTATTATTTTTTTTTGTAATTTCGAAAATTTATTTATATTCTTTACATAAAAAAAACA
>JAATLQ010038640.1:121675-150818 GCA_013421005.1 Heliconius erato x Heliconius himera
GAGGCATTGCGTGTTGAGTGGCAGAATTCAACGCCGCGCTTAACCTCGACACCAGAGCGAAGAAATGGAAATATAAATTTAAGTAAATATTTCATCTCCTCGAGTGGGGATCGAACCCACAACCAGTCGGTTTTGCAGTCACACCTCGTGCCGCTGCGCCACGACCGGCTTCATACATACTATATGAAATATACATGGAATAATATTTTATCAATTTTGTCTGTGTGTTCAAATAGTATAAATATATACATAACGACAAAAAAAGGATTTAGCAGGATTACATTCCAAAACGACTTTATAATGGAAATGGGGAATAGAGTTAGACTGTTCTCTCAGCTTTCAAAATTAACAAATGTTAATTAGTATGTAAACCATGTTAAGGCCGGTAGTAGAGCAGAGGCACAAGCGTGTGACTGTAAACGCGATAAGTTGTGGATTCGATTCCCACTCGAGGAAATTAAATGTTTAATATTTTAACCCTCCAGAATTCGGCAGAAAGTGGAGAACGGAGTGTCTTAACACTAGGTTCCCCCTGTCTACCCTGCAGTGTGCGGTATACAACGTGAAGCTGATTATTATTAATTTCTTCACTCTCAGCTTCACGCTGTATCCCGCACACAGCAGGGTAGGCAGAGGGAACTTAGTGTTAAGACGCTTCGTTCCCCACTTTCTGCCGACTCTAGTTTCGGAGCACAGCTCGGCGTTGAGTTGAGTTGAGTTCTGCCACTCAACACGCAATGGAAAGAATCGATTCTAGAATTCGGAGGAGAGTGGACAGCGGAGTGTCTTAAAACTAGGCTCCCTCTGCCTACCCTGCTACATGTGAGACAGCGTGAAGCTGAAATAAGAAATATGTAAACCGTGTTAATAAGTATGTACAAATAACAGTGTAATAAATAGTGCTAACGTACTATGAACTTTATATGGAGCTCTAAATTTAGGGATGCAAATTTAGTTCCAAGCACCGAAATTTGTATGTCTGTGAAGTTAATATATTGGGATTTTAACGTGAAGCTTTAATTATAAAATTAACCCTTAAGAACTATAATGAATTACATAACCCACTAAGACTATTATGGATACACCTTATTTTTAAAAGTAATGCAATTATTAATTAATTGTAACACATTTTAAACAACTTACATTTACCAGCTAGACTTTTTTTTATAAAGTGTTCTCGTAGACATGAGACAGAAGTTCTTCTTAAACGTCAACACTTAGGAGATGGAGATTTGGAATGTTGCAGTTACCAGCTTTTCGTCGCTGCTTATTCTTATCTCGGTTTAAATAACATCACAACGCAACGGCATAGTATCAGGCTGTAAACGCGTGGGTTCGATTTCCACTCGTGGGACTGAATGATTTGTGTTCCTTATTTCTGAAAACGAGGCAAAGATGGAATTTGCTTTCCAGCATTCAACAAAACTTGTTGAACCTCTTGAAACTTAGTAATGTCTCGAAATTAGACGAAAAATGAGGAACAGTGGCTTAACGCTATGTTCCCTCTGCCTGCGCGTGCTATACGCGGAGTACAACGTGAAGCTTAAAAAATATTTAAATATTATCTCTGTAACGCCATGAACCATACATTTCCACGTCTCCATTTTAAATATATTCATATAAAATGAAATAACATTTTATTTACTCCCCTGTAACTTTCATAGAAACCAAGGTGGTGTAACCGTCATTCATTAACACTACCATCACTAGCATTTAAAAGGCTGTGAACCAAATGTCAGTCACCCTTTGAGAGTGGGATGAAATAACTTTACAGGTTACAAGCGAAAATGAAATCTACTAACAAAGCTATAAGTGTTATAATACATTGATGTAATATGAACGTATCAAAAAGACGCTTGTTAACTGTACCAACATGACGTAACGAAGCGCGACAGATAAAAAAAAGGAAATTCAAGTAAATGCAGACTAAAAATATATGAGAATGTGTTTTTATATTTGATTTCATACAATTTTTTTGTCAATTGTTGAGCAGATAAGGCCGACTGAGCTGCTGTCAGATCGAATCGTAATCAAAGATATGTTTCATAACATGATTTTGATATGGTTAGACTAATACTGTCCATAATATTAAAGATTTGTTTATATAATTTTACCGACTGGCGATACGATTCGAATCCATGATCAAAGTTTCAAAGTTCAAAGATTTTCAAAGGAAAGATTTTGATTTATAAAAAGATTTCGTACAAAGACGATTTTTTAACGAAATATACCCTATGAAAATGTTATGATATTTATAGAAAAGATTTCGTCTAAACAATAATCTTTTAACATATTGCTGTTTACTTTAGACAAAAGGAATATAGTCTTTTACACGGAGAATTCCATCAAGAGCGAATTTGACGTGATAAAGTATTTTATAAAATAAAACTAAATCTAATATCGATTATTTAATTGTGACTAAAGCTGTTGTGGCATTGTGGCGGGGCGTCTGATTGCTAATGCAACGATTATAAGTTCGATTTCCAGAGTAGGCAAATTTTCAAGACATTATTTTGTGTTGAGTGGTGGAACTCAATGTCGTGCCTTGTCTTGTTACCAGAGCGATTGGTAACCAAACCCACAACTATCACGTTTATAACCCTACACTAGATTCTCTGCAAATCACGTTAATTACAAAACCCCTATGAAGATGCAAAAATAATCCTTGGTCTATGAAACACTCTCTCACTCACTCTTGGTCTATGAAAGCTATTCGGTGCACGTCTTGCATGATTGTAGGCGACAGACCACTACAGCGGTGCTCGACTACCAATCGACTTGTAATTTGCGTGCGTTCCACTCCATTGCGGATTGGCAGTGAGTTTGACATTTAGTGCTGGTTTATGTGAATATATAAATGAATGTTAAACTATATTTCTGAATGCTGATTAAAGTTGTGTATATATAATTTGACGGAAAGTGTCCAAAGGACGGACCAGTAGTCCCTGAGATAAACGCGTTCAATTAGACAAACGTTTTATAATATTTGTACAGATTCATTTTTCTTTATTTCTTAGCTTCACGCTGTATTCTGCACATAGCAATGTAGACAGAGGTAACCTGCGAACCTATTGCTAAGAACCTTCCGTTCCCCACTTTCCACTGACTTCTGGTAGCATTACATGTTATGTAGTAGAATTTAACACGCAGTGTTAAATGTTTATGTCGTTACCAGAGCAAAGAAGATGAACATTTTTAATTTCCTGGCGTAAGAATCAAATCCACAACCTGTCACGCTCGATCCCCTGCGCCACGACTGGCCTAAGCTAGTTTATAATAAATAAACATCTATTTGCGGTTTATTCAAAGAGCATGGTGAAACAGAATTTCGGTTGTACAGTCGATTATCCAAAACCATGCGGTTATCTATATTACGATCACGTATCGCATGATTGCGGCGGACAGACCGCCCAAAGAGCAAGACCCAAAACTTGGCGTCTGATCAACTTGAAATTTTAGTTGTCAATAGTTCTGTAGAATAGTATAGAAGGAAATCTTGAGAATTTCAAACTTTGGATCACACGTCGATGTAAACGTATTAAAAAAAAAACGAATTGTTCTAATTTGTTGATTAAATGTAAATTAATTATTTCACGCTCCATCCCGCATATAACGGGGTGAGCAGTGGGAATTTAGTGTTAATACACTAGGTTCCCCACGCATCGACTGAAATCTAAACACTGTATCTTTTCTTAACTTCACACTGTTTCCCCAACTTTGCAGTGTGGGTTATGTTGAGTTTATTCTATGTTGAAATTATCAATCTTAAAAATGAGTAGAAATTAAAAAAATAATAATTTTGCAGTTGTAATTTATGTATAAAGTGAATAAATGTGAGGGTGATTTTAGTAATTAACCTTATCTCTGTTTATCTCTGCACGCAAAGGTTTTGATTTGCGTTTTGGAATATTAATTTCCTAATTTGTAGTAAACATATAGTTTAGAGATATCTAGTTCAGTTGATTTTGTGCCTGATTGAAAATAATGGCAATGTTACTTATATATTTAGGCCAGTTGTGGCTCAGGAGCATAAAGTATAACTGTAAAAGCAAAATATTTATGAGTTCGATTTCTACTCGAGAAAATAAAATATTTTCTTTAATTTTTTTTTAAATTCCTCGGTAAATGGGGAATGGAGTGTCTTAACACTAGATTTATATTTTTTCCAATCACATTTATGTTAATCTGATGTTGTAGTTTTCTTATTTCTTATACAAAACTAGCCGTTGAAAGAAATATGCAGCTTTTAAGTTATATGTACAATATATGAGGCCCTCGTGTCGCATGGGTATAAGCATGTGATTGTAAACGTGACGGTTGTGAGCTCGATTCCCGCTCGGGGAGATTTGGGGAAGAGCAGGGTGGGCAGAGAGAACCTAATGCTAAAACACTTCGTTCCCCTTTTTCATAGAAATCTGAAGACATTGCGTGTTGAGTGACAGAGCTCAACGCCGCGCCTTGCCTTGGCACCAGAGCGAAGAAATTAATATAAATTTAAATAAATATTTCATTTGCTCGAGTGGGGTTGAAATTCACAACCAGTTGTGTTTACAGACCTTTTGTGCTTCTGCGACACGACTAGCCTACATTTACTGAATTTGTCGTTGCCCAGTGAGTTGTGGGTTTGATCCTCAGTAAGAGGAATAAATATATTTTTTTTACTTCCCCACTCCGATAAAGCGGGGCGTTTAGTTTAATTACTAGTCACGCAATATGCTGAAAAGTAGATGATAACACATTTAATACGAATTAATAATTATGTAATAAGTATCGGCCAACCCATGAATAACCTTTTAATTTTATTATTATATATCAAAGCCAAGTTATATAAAATCTTTATATAAATTGTAGCCCATATATTATTTTGATGTATAATAATGTATATTACTGCAAAGTTTCATCTAAATTCGTTCAGTAGTTTTTGCGTGAAAGTGCAATAAACATCCAACCAATCTTACAAATTTCGCATTTATAATATTAGTAGGACTTACCAGCCTGAGTCCTCATATCTCGAGACAAGATGGCCCCATGCGTATTATGAGCACGGCAGCGGTACACAGTGCTGTGGATATCCTGTCGATACTGCATTGAAGCGAAAGGGAGGAAGACCAGCGTACCGTTGTCCAAGACTTGCCTGCAAAAATAATTATAATTAGAAATTAGAACTAGAATTGGGAGCGAAGAACCTTCGTTGTAGCTTCTCTTCCGTTTCCGTTCTTCGTTGATTTCCACCACTTTATGCGCAATATCTCGAAAGTTAGGCGGAAAGTGGGGAGAGGAGTGTCTTTACACTAAGTAGGAAATCTACCCTGCTATGTGAGAAAAAGAATGTGTTAAATGTCGGCACACAATGCCGCACTTTGTCTCGTTACCAGAGTGAGGAAAATAAGAAAATAAATATTTTATCTTCAGAAGTGCAAATCGAACTCACAATCTGTAAGTGAATTAATGATGCGGACTGCAAAAGCATTTATTTACCTACTTAGAATATTAAGACATTTACCCAATATTGTAATTTATATTGTATCATTTTCAATACAGGACACTTTGGCTGCCAGAGGCAGAGTTAGGTTTCCAAGAGGTGAAATATTTGTACGTTTTCTAAAAAGGTTGAAAATTTAAATTTTGTAAAGTCCGCTAGCGAAAATTATTAAACTCATTGAGTTTTTGTTTCACACGTTCATCTTAATAAGTAAACAAATCTTAACAACTAGAAATACGAAATTAAGCTTCATTTAGTTACTAAGCTGTAGTTCAAATTCTCTTTAGCTTACATTGAACATTTTTATTCCAAATATATTACCCAAGGCATAAAAAGAAACTGCACACACAAAAGTTAGTCAATATTATTTTTATACAGTCATAAAGTTGATCGAAGAGCTTTTTTATAAGCTTCCTTTAGTAATAAAGTAATAATAAGGTTAGCAAAATTGCTGATACTTTTTAGGTGATTGGAACCTTGAAAGCTTAGGGGAGATGTCTTGTATTATGATATTATGGATTTGTTGAATTTGGCCAAAAAAATTGGAGTACAAGGATAAATAATATGAAAGTTTAGTAAGTATGAGTGGTGATGGATGGGTGGGCCGAGAATGAACCTAATGTCAAGACACTTCGATGCCACACTTTGTCTGTTCATAGCGGAGGATTAAAATAATTATTTTTCCAAATAAAAGAAATTTTCAATATAATTTAACGAAAATAGGAAAATTTAAAAAACATAATTTAATAAACAATATATTTTTTTATTTATATGGCCAGTCGTGGCGCAGCGGCACAAAGTGTGGCTGTAAAATCGACGGGTTGTGGGTTCGATTCCCACTCGAGGAGATGAAATATTTATTTAAATTTATATTTCCATTTCTTCGCTCTGGTGTCAAGGATAAGCGCGGCGTTGAGTTCTGCCACTCAACACGCAATGCCTCCAGAATTCGGCAGAAAGTGAGGAACGAACAGTCTTAACACTAGGTTCCCTCTGCCTACCCTGCTGTGTGCGGGATACAGCGTGAAGCTGATTTATTTATTTTTATTTTATTTTTTATTTATTACAATTGGTATCAAATAATTGTGCTTAGTTATTAACTGATGTGTATCAGTTGTTTATTCGATTTTTAAATACAGGCTTTATTATATTTGCAGGTCAGTACACATTGCTTGTAGTACCTACTGGGCTATTAGACGCTAAATTATGTATCTGGTGCCGGGTGGTAAAAAAGTAGCCCATTCAAATTTAGAGATTCAATTTTATGGCGAGTGAATACAGAACTCGGCACCCATATAGATTGTTCCATTCTTTTGTCGGCGAAGTCGAGAACGGCGCATTACGTATTGTTTACTTGCTCTCACTTGTTTTTCTTAATAAAATATTAATAAATAATAATTCACTCCCCCAAGCGGGGATCGAATCCCGAACTAGTCAAATTATAGTAGTAGTACCAAATAAAGGGGTTTTATTTAAAAAAAAAAAAAGTTTTTGATGAGTAAGTGAGCCAGTCACTAAAATGCCGATATTTAAAAGTTAATAACCGTTTGAGTAAAATTATTGATATTTTTTAAAATAAAATACAAACAAAGGGATTTTAACAAATTAGCTAAATATCATGTATGTAGACTAATTAGTGTACGAGTTGTAAAGGGGTCAAAAGTAAAATCTTGCTTGGACTGTCTAAAAAATTCTTTATTTATATTTATTCTTTACTACACATCACGAAAGGGTAAATTAAAAAAAAAAACAAAATAATATACATTAACCATAAACATCTATTCTGTAAGATCAATTATTATTTTTCAAAAAATCAAACAGAAACTCCAATCACAAAAAATATAAACCCAATTAAATAAGCAAAAACAAAATAAACGTATCGCCTTTTGCCCGAGACTAATTTAAAATCAATTTCAATCAGAAAAATTACGCTCTAATACTCTTCATTTCCTTTGACTGTCTACTGTAATCGTTTTATGTAAATTGCTTCCTCAATCGCGCTCGATGTTTCTGATAATAAATACACGACGGCAGAAATGTTAATTTAAAAATAAAATAAAAGAGTAAAAAAAAAATTAGTTTCACTCTGTATCCCGCATACAGCAGGGTAGGCAGAGGGAACCTACTGGTAAGACACACCGTTCCCCACTTTCTGCCGAATTCTGGAGGCATTACGTGTTGAGTGGCAGAACTCAACGCCGCGCTTTGCTTCGACATCAGAGCGAAGAAATGGAAATATAAATTTAAGTAAATATTTCATCTCCTCGAGTGGAGATCGAACCCACAACCAATCGGTTTTACAGTCACACTTTGTGCTACTGCGCCACGACTGGCCTCGCTTTACTAAAAGAGTAGCCTCACATTTTTTCCTGCTAGTGTTAATTCCGCTAGTGTTAACATTGCAGTCCCCATTTTTCTTTATTTTTTTTGAGATATTATGTTTTGAGTGGTGGAACTTAACACGATTGGTCTTGTTAGCAGAGCTATGAGATGAAAATAATTAATTTTCCGAGTGAGAATCGAAGCCACAATAGGCGATGCATTTTGTTGTGCCATTCGAACACGGCTGCATCTTTAATAGTGTTTTAATTTGAAAAATATACCAACTAGCTTTTATGAATCCATTTATGGCATAGGGGTACAAGCTGTAAAATTGTAGTTTCGATGCCCACTCGAAGAAATAAAATATTTATATTTTCATTTACTCGCTCTAGTAACGAGGCAAAGAGGTAACACGCAATGCCCCCAGAATACAGCGGAAAGTGGAAAATACAATTGTGAGAACACTGGAGTGTCCTAATACTAGATTCCCAGGTCCTCTCTGCCTATGTGCGGGATACAACGTGAAGTTAAAAATGAACTATCAAACACAGAGAGAACTTGTCATTTAAGTCATTCGTTTCTTGTAGTAATCTTTATTCTGATTAGATTAAAAAAATATATATATTTCTTATTTGAATTCCAGGTTTTAAAAAAATATGTAGACAAATAAGGTGATAAAATTTTTATTACTGGATTTAAGCGACAATCAAGTCAAGATAAGTAAAACCGATTTAAACACATGCACTGTCAATATTAAAAGTAAATATAAGATAAAAAACTAAAATTGTATCAAACAATAATAAAATCCTTAGGGATTTTGAGAATATTACTATTAATACAATGACAGCTATATCGGCATTCGATATGTTAATAATCTTGTAAGCTATGTCCAATATTTAGACCTCAACACCAAATATTTGTGGAGTAATCAGAAAAGTATTAGAGCAGGATAGAAATCTTAGTGTTAAGAGGTTCCGTTATAATTTCGCAATACGCAATGTCTCGAAAATACTGTTAACAGGTATTGGATCACTCTACACAGTAAAATTTTATCGATTTATACATCACAATTTGAACCAATTTTGAACCTATTACCCATACCAACTGACCTAATCTAACCTAACTCACACAGTGCCCTAAAAACTGAGAAATACGACTTACACTAAAAAAGACAACTAGTCCTACCCAACAAAAGTCGTATCCCAAGTTGGCTCTACGTAAGTCCCTTAAATATGCACCAGGTTAAAATATTCTCCACCGTTCGGCATTCCGAGCGCCAATTACAGGGATCCCGGGGGTCTTTTTGCTACAACATGCTCTGTTAATTTCATGCCATCCTTTTTTTTTAAGTCGCGCAGGAAATGAAACTCAAAGGGCCAAGATTACTCTTTTAATAGATGATTGTGGTATTTTTTCTTGTTTTGTTTTAGGAAATTAAAACAAATTTGGATTAAAATCTTGAAATAACCTAATGATTAGGTTATTAAGCTCAATCAGAGGAAACATACGTAAAGCTGAACTACAAACTGTTATATATATATTTGAAAGTTAATTTAATAATTAACGTTGTACATACCTATTTCATCGTCTAATACTTAAACGACGTATATACACTCGTAAACTTCCTTAGTAAGTTTTGGATAGTCACAACTTTTTTTTATAAGACGATACTCACCTTATAAAAAAAAGGCAGTGACTGTTACAATTATCTCTGGTTAGGTTAGGTCACTATAGCAGCAGATTTTACACAAAATACGGGGTGAGTATGGTCACTAAATATACAATATATGAAGTTAGGCTGGAAGTAGATAAATATATCACTACGTTCCCCGACCCCGACCCCGAAAAAAGAGAGAAAGACTATTTGTTTTTTAAGTTTTGACCTATATAAATAAAACGCCGGGGTTTTTGCTCTGGTCACAGAGCGAAGAAATGAAAATATTAATAAATCATAATTCATTCCCTCGAGGAAGATCGAACCCACAACCGTCACGTTACAGTCACACTTTTGTGACTCTGTGCCATGACAATCTCTTCAATAATATTAAGTAAAGAAAAATTTTTGAGTGATGTAATGAAAAAAATATATACGTATATTTTAATAATAACATTAAAAAGTAGGTTGCAACAAGCATTACGAAATTTTGAGGATGAGCATTGTATAATGTAATTGGCTAGAGCGCCTAGATAGTAGAGGCGAGGCAAGAAGCGCGGGTTCGAGGCCCGATTCGTTCAAATTTTTAAACGCTTCTAAGATCGAACAAAAGAAAACATACAAATTTCACTACGACGATAGCTTATAGTTTCCAAATTTGTTAATTTTTAACAATACCCTCATTCCTATTATTCCAATATAATAATCTATTTTTATACGTAAAAAACAATCTGTAAGACAAATTGGTTAGTAAATTAAGATCTCAGTTCCCAAGAGTATGTTGAGCCCGCACACGACAATTACGAGATTCTATTAAGGTTTTGAATAGCTATAATACTTTTGTGGAAACGGAGCTTATTGAAAAGAGAATTAAGCTTTTTATCTTCTGTGATAATTTTTCTAGAGGTTTCTTGTTTAGTTTTTGGATATTTTTACCTTTTTTTTGTAGAAAAATTAAATATAAAATCATAAAAGCTCAGAATGTCTAAGTGAGACTATTGTCTTTTCTTTTGTATAAAAAGGAAGATTTTTAGAAAAAAATCGTAAAAATACTTTATATTATCTGTCCATTTATATTATATCACAGCCACGTTAATATTTCTGTAGATCTAAGTAGTGGGTACGCTAGTTGTATATTATTTGGTACTTCGTGTCGGCCGTTTTAGAAATATTGCATGTTAGGGGCAGAGTTAAACGCAGGAAATTGTCAAATGTGACCGCGTAAAAGTATATGAGAAAATATTTTTTGTTTTCCATATTAAATCTAAAACTATATTAAGTCTTCAGAAGTAATTTAAAAGTCAACAATATTGTTTATGTGAATATGGAAGCAAATGCCATGTGTTGATTTCTTATTGAGATGAATTCTTTCATTTAAAGATATTAATGTTTCTTTCGTGTGGATGGGTCAATGTTTATCTTCATATTGAGAATGATATATTCTAAAACAGAGCCAATTAGTACTAATCCACTCCGTTACCCGCGCACAGCCAAAATAAACTTAAAAATAAGAGCAAAAAGAAGAGAAACGAGCCATTATACTTCTTTTCTAACTTACAAAATAGAGAAGAGACTAAAAAATAAAAAAAAAAACAAGTTTTCATTAAAAAAACTTATCTTAAAATACTGCAAAACCAGTACCAGTTTTGCTCGTTAAAATCCTTTACGTATGAACACTGTTGCTAGTACATTTCGACGTTTGCACGTGTATTTTTTTCCCACTTTTTTGTAATTTTTACATGACGTTTTGAAATCCTTTAGCTACGGTCTCGTTAATTAGCGCACGTTTAAAAAACTGAATTACGAAATATATACATATATGAATGGACCCATTTATATATTTTTAAAATATTTTGAGCGGCCGTCGTTGCGCATTGGCACAAACATGTAACTGTAAACACGACAGTTGTGGATTCGATTCTGAATCGAGGAATTAAAATATTTAATATTTAATTTTTTTCGCTGTGGTAACTAGGCAAAATGTGGTGTTGACTTCCGTCACTCGATATGTAATGCCTTGCAACGGAAAGCTTCCCCGCTTTTTCGCCAGAGTGTCTTAACATTAGGTTCCGTTCGCCGAACCTGCTATATGCGGGATACAGCGTGAAGTTATTCACAGGCTTCAGTACGGCAAGTAGGCAGAGGGAACCTGGGAACGTAGTTTTAAAACGCTCCGTTCCCATTAATACACATCCTTTCCCCACTTTCCGCCGAATTCTTCAGGCGTGTAGAGTGGAGGACCTCAACGCCGCACGTTGCTTCGACACACGACCGAAGAAAAGAAAATATTGATTATTTCATTCACGTTTATGTGCGGGATAGAGCGTGATACTAAACAAATGTAAGTACATAACTGCTGCGTCATGGCGATCACGCTCTCAACTGTTAAAATTAATTCCTGCAAGAATATTTTAAATGGTGCATAAAGTTATCCATCTTACTTTGTTTTAACCCATGCATGTGTTCAATGTTGTTACTTGAAACATGACGTATTACGTGATAAATTTTATATAGAAAACTTCTTGAAAAATTCAGCTTTGCAAACTGTTTAGATTCCATTTTTGTGCAACGTAGCTTGTGTTCACATAACAAATAATAAAATTATAAAACAATAGGCGATCGTAGCGTAGTGGAATAGGGAGATATCTTGAAAATTTAGCGGACAGTAGAGAAAAATTCACCGAATTCGCCGAATTCTGGTAGCATTGCGTGTTGAGTGGTGGAACTCAACGCCCGAATGATATCATTTTTTAAGGTGCCGTACCTTAAAAGAAAAAATACCTTTTTAGGATCACTTTGGTATCTGTCAATCCGTCTGCCAAGATCATTTATCTGGAGATCGCGTGGAGGAGCTTATTAGAAATTAATATCAAATATTCAAGTCTTCATTCCCTTAGAGCACAGCAAAAGCTTTTATGTCATAAATTTCTGCATCGTTTTTGTTGCATTTTGTATGAAATTTTCCGCATAATCAAAACCTATAGGGTACTTCGCGTAGACGTTTTCATATTTGTAGTTAATTTCATTTATTTTATTTGACTTTATCAACTTTTAAAAATTACACTTTCCATTAACTTATAATCATAAAATTGGTACAGAACACTTGGTAGGCTAGTCGGATTTGTACTTGCCTGTTTTTTTTTCATACAATAAAATGTTAAAACTGTGTTTTTTTTGAAAATCAAATCTTATTTCGAAAATCTTTCACCTAAACATATTTTCTAATAAATTTACTGGGAAATTTCCTTTGGGAGTTACGTCATATTGCCTACTCAGCATCGTCATATTATATGAAATATGTTATGATAGGATTTTATCCATTGGTATGAGGTTTTATATATACATATATGTGGGCGGCGCTTTAGGGACAGAGTGTCCTAACTCTAGTTTTCTTTTGCCTACCATGTCATGGTGGAAAAGGCTTGAAGCAGTTCATGTAGTCTGGAAGTCTGAAGGGTTGGTGTGGATACATTTTGTATGATATGAATTAATATAAGTGTGTAATGATTTTATTTAATCCGTAGACGAACGCAGGTTACCGACATAGCTCTCAAAATCTGCAAGCTGAAGTGGCAATGAGCCATATTGTCAGGAGGACCGACAACCGATGGGGAAGAAAGGTCCTAGAATGGCGAACATGTCTGGGCAAAAGGAGTACAGGCCGCCTTCCAAGCAGGTGGACCGATGACCTAAGAAAAACAGCAGGATTCCGCTGGATTCAAAGGGCGCAGGACCGGGCGGAGTGGCGAGCATTAGGGGAGGCCTATGTCCAGCAGTGGACTTTGAAACAAAAAAAGCTGATGGACGGATGGATGGATGGTAATGATTTTTTACAATACCTGTAAATTTTAATCTTTCCGATTTTCCTTTGTTTGCAATCTTGCTTGCGTTGAAGGATCTACAGTTTTTGATTACACGACCAATTTCAAACAAAATGCAGCAAAAACGCGTTAACTTGATATATTTACCGGTGATAATATTAATTATCTATGTTTTTGTATTTTGTTATTATAACCATCATCCAATACAGAAGACAACAAATGACAAACGTTCCATACAATACATATGGTAGACTTGACACCTTCACACGAAATTGAGTGAATCTATAAGGGTAAAAAACAGATATGACGAATCTAAAGTCGTACCAGATGGAAAGACAGACGAACAGACTTATAGACAGACTGATAACAAAGCAATCCTATAAGGTTTCCGTTTTTTAAATTTTATTGTACGGGTCCATAAAAATACAGAATATGTTTAAAACAATAATCGAACTTCAAACCCTTCGACCAGAAAGATAATAGGTACCACCCTACAATTCCACCACCCATTCTATTAAATATTCATTCAATATTTTATAAACTCTTTACTTTTTCATCTCAAAAATGACACTCAAGTGAAAGATTAAAGCAAACCAATTAGTGCTAGGAAAAAAAATAATTCAACCTTTCTTCCGACGTTCTTTGTTAATGAAAAACTTCTTGACTCTTGTATTGGGGTTAAAATGATTCAGCCACTTTGCATAAGAATATTTAGGCGTTAAATAGGGTAACAAAACTTAGTGGCCGTTGTGGCGTGGTGACACAGTGACTGGGTATGTGTCACACGATGGTTGTATTGTCTACAGTCAAAAAATTAGATTTATTAATCAAATCAAAAGAGCTTGACGCTGTATCCCGCTCACAGTAGGGTAGGCAGAGAGAAACTAGTGCTAAGAAACTCCGTTCCCCACTTTTTAAAAAATATAATTGATCAGACTATCTTGGCCTAGCTGCACAGCATTGCCTCAAAAATTGGGCAGAAGGTGAGAAACGGAGTGTCTTAACTCTGAGTTCCCTCTGCCTACTCTGCTAAGATAGAGAATTAATAAGATTTTTAAAAGTGACATTTGTATCGCACAATTTATCTTTAATTCCTATTTGTCATAAAAATATGAAATTATTTTCTTGTGGACAAATATTTGAAATTGTTGAATCAATACTATTCAATTATCAGAAAAAAAACACTTTATCCGAACACCCATGTCATCTAATTAATCCTAATAAGTAATGCTATACTGTAGTACAACCATTATAATATATTGAATACTAGTGGGCGCGCGCGGCTTCACCCGCTTATTTGAACATTTAATGGTGAATTCTAAAAAAACCACGAAACACGAGTTCAATAAAATATTTTTAACAGTCTGAATTAACTTTTTTTATAAAAATCGGTGGTGATTTAAAGATTTTTCCATACAAACTTTCAACCCCTTATTTGCACCCTTAGGGGGTGAATTCTAAAAAACCATGAAACACGTGTTCAATGAAATGTTTTTAAGAGTCTGCATTTCAAAGATTATAAAAATCGGTGCCGATTTAAAAAAAAACCATACAAACTTTCAACCCCTATTTCATCCCTTTAGGGTTAAAATTTTTCAAAATCCTTTCTTAGTGGATGTCCAGAATATGAAAATAAACATCTGCCCAAATTTCACGTTTCTACCATCAGCGGTTACGGCTCTGCGCGCGTCTTACCTCAGTCAGTCAGCACAAGTCCTTTTATATATATAGATATTGTAATCAAGTTTTTCCTAAAACAAGGATAATTATATCCAAATCCGTTATGCTGTGCAGAAAAAGTAAACAAAATAACAGTTTTAATGAGGACAGACATAGCGAGCTTTCTTTTATACTATTTAGGCATCCAAAATATTTCTTTACAACTTCGTTTCTACCAAAATATAATTTGTCTGACTGTGATGGATTCAGTTTGAATTGAATGAAATTAAATATTTTTACCACTATCTAACACGCTGGAGTTCTGGTTGAAACCGAAGAATAGAATATTTTGGCACTAGCTTCTGTGAGTAAAATCGAGTAAAAAATATTTTTTAAATTATTTATTTAAAACGTCTCCTCGTTATCTTCTTATATTCATCCTTCTTATGTGGCGTTGAGTTCTGACTCTAAGCTGAGTGTCATATCTATGAATAGTCATCGTGAAAAATTTTTTTGACTCTGCTTAATATAAACAAAATAATACGAATTCTACGAAACTAACCAAACGATAAGAAAAAATAATAAAATCAATGATTTTTTTAAAAAAAATATAGTAGGTACTTCGGAAAGAACAACATTCGATCTATTCCACACTTAGTTTCAGAGAAAACCACAAAAATAGATGTAATCTCGCTTTGAAGTCTCCAGACAGGTTGATCCTTTGCTACTCGCATTATATATTCCTTTAGAATGTTACAGTTTAGCCAGACCTGTCCGAGTCAGACAAACAGCAGTAGCACTGTGATAGCAGAAATGTTGCAAAAATTCAGTTTAAGAACACAGTCTTTTAGCAAAGTAACTGGTTAAAGAGAAAATAGAATAAATTTTAAGTATTTTTAGGATTTTGTATTTCAAAACGAAATGAGGCCAGTCGCCACGACTCGTGACAGAGGTCGGCAGCGGCACGAGGTGTGACTGTAAAACCGACTGGTTGTGGGTTCGATCCCCACTCGAGGAGATGAAATATTTAGTTAAATTTATATTTCCATATCTTCGCTCTGGTGTCGAGGTTAAGTGCGGCGTTCAGTTCTGCCACTCAACACGCAATGCTTCCAGAATTCAGCAGAAAGTGGGGAACGGAGTGTCTTAACACTAACTTAACACTCCCTCTGCCTACCCTGCTGTGTGGGGGATACAGCGTGAAGCAAAAAAAAACGAAAAAAAATCATGTCTTTGTTGTGTATGAACATAACACATTATAAAAGTTCGAGGTAACTCACATCGCGGATACAGTGGATCACATTTACGTGATATTAATATAGATTTATAGCCTTTCTCGTCATTTTACTACAAAAATAGCTTTCCAATTGGAACTTGTAATTTTTGAGATTAGTGCGTTCAACCTAACAAACTCTTTAGCTTATAAATTAATTTAAATATAACATAGCTTATATTAGATATAAATATAACTTTTTTTCTGCATAATAGCTTAAAATGAGTTTCCTCTGCTGTGCTGGAAAATGTGTGGAGCTACTTTTTCTATTTTAGCTTTCAGCGTTTCTCTTCTATTTTTTTGTTTTAAATAGAAACACAGGCTTGTTTACTTTCCAACATTTACAAGCAGTATTATAACTTTAAAAATATATGAGTACGATAAAATTTCTCTGTTATACATAAGTTATGAAATATATTATAGGTTCCTGCAAAAATTTCGAACATATGAGCAATAAAAAAATATTGTGCCAAAACTTAGGCCAGACTTTGTCTACCAGAATGGGGAAACAAGTAAAAATAAACCCACAACCATCGCATTTCAGTTCCTTTCAAGCTCTCTGTGTAAAGCTCACAAAAAATAATACATTTTCTTTAGTGCGTGTACAAAACAAAATAAGGCATTCTTCTAAGCTCGTCGAGTTTCAACATAAATTTTCTCGTTCACTGTGTCATTAAAGCTGAGCACGTAATACAAGGGCAAAGGGCTTTGTAAAATTGTCCCTTCACTGTTATATTGTAATTTATTATAAATTGGTCATTTCGCACCAAGTTGATAAAGGAAAAGTTGTCAAAATTTGTAGAACTAAATTTAAAAAGTAGAGTTAAATTTGAATTTTATCTATAAGATACCGTCCAAAAACGTTCAAATTCTCGCTTAACGCTGTATGCCGCATAGAGCAGAGTATGCAGATGGAACCTAATCTTAAATTTTCGGGACATTGCGTGATATATGAAAAATACATTTTTTTATATTTGAAATTTTCTTTTCAATATGTATATATTCAATATATATATAGAAAAAACCATTACTTTTAAAAATCTAAGTCATTAACATCTTAACGATGGTACTTAAAACGTTTTCAAAGTGCTTTCTTATGTAATGTACAGAATATTAAAATCTACTTTTTACTTTATTGAGGCCGTAGCGTCGTCTGACTGTAAGCGCAATGGTTGTATATTCGATAGGGGCACAAATTGAGGCTGTAAAATTGCCTGATTGTGGATTCGATCCCCATTCGAGGAAATGAAGCATTGATTCAAATTTATTAAACATTTTTTTTTTATTTCTTCGCTTTGGTGCCGTGGAAAAGCGCGCCACTCAACACGCAATGAATCCAGAACTCCCAGGTTCCCTCTACTTAACTTGCTGTGTCTGTGGTACAGCGTGAAACTGATGACAGTTATATTTTTGTTAAAGGATTAAACAGTATAACCTAGGAAAACATTCCATCAAAATGACATCTCGTTGGGCCTCATTTAAGTCGAATGATACGAGAAACTCTTGGGCACGTTCAGGTGCTATGGTTTTATAAACATTTGATATGGATGGAAATATAAAAAATATATAGCTGATATATTGGCCATAATTTTTTATATGTACATAAATAAATGTATGTACTCAGTAAATATACAATACACTTCGTTTAGGCTCCCATTTGAGAGATATTTTTTATGTCTTCGCTCTGATCAAGACTTCTAATCCTGGTGGAAAGCGGAGATCGGATGTCCTTGATACTAAACCTAGTATGAATAGTTTCGATGTAACCTAGTGTCAAGTGAGAACTCTCACTGTCTAACCTGCTACTGCTATATGCGGAGTACAGCGTGTAATTGAAAAAAATAATCGATTTTTCATGAAAAAAGTCCATTAACTCTATTCTCCTAAGGCTCTCTAAACGTTGCATATAGAAAAAATACAAATATATAAGTAAAACAGTAATTTCCTTAACGTCAAGGCTTACGTTATTTTGATTAAATTTGCCATGCAAATAGCCTACGGCAATGTTACATACATAGGTATGAGCTTTCCACACACATTAAAGGACTTCTCTAAAAATACATTTCTATATTAGGCTATAAACATAGTTTCACGCTGTGTCCCGCATATAACATAAAAAATCACTATTTGTTAATGGACTGTTAGTGAAATAGGACAGTAGCAAGTACAATTCTCATTCAAGTTAATACAATAAATAAATCAATCAGCTTCACGTATCCCGCACACAGCAGGGTAGGCAGAGGGAACCTAGTTTAAGACACTCCGTTCCCCACTTTCTGCCGAATTCTAAAGGCATTGCGTGTTAAGTGGCAGAACTCAACGCTGCGCTTTTGCCTCGACACCAGAGCGAAGAAATGGAAATATAAATTTAAGTAAATATTTCATCTCCTCGAGTGGGGATTGAACCCACAAACAGTCGGTTTTACAGTCACACTTAGTGCCATTGCGCCACGACCGGCCTCAATATATATAAATATAATATAATATTATATTTAAATATTATATTTCCTTTTGTGGCGTTGTATGAGATAGGTCAGAAGCTTGACATGACAGAGATACAACTATACAAAACGAGAGTAGTACTCTACCATGTTATAAGCGAGATAGAAAAAATCCACATTCTACTGGATTATCATCACTCTTAAGGCAAGCCAACTCCAACTTACACCACACATTCATCCCTTACAATTTTCACATTTTTCACAGGCTAATGTTCAAAGGCCGCTGCATCATTAGAAAGAGACTTGTGTTGCTTCTAAGTGCCTACTCAATGCCTATATTCTGATTCTGTAAGTATTTTGTAAGAATAGTCATGTTTTTCTCATATTTACTAGGGTTTTTTAGATAAATGTGAATACTTTTATTTCTTATAGTACTTAGATACTTATTACTGACGAGTCTTTATAATCCATCCGTTTATACCCATATCGATTGAAAATTGACAGATTCCGTGAGCTCTGTCTACTTATACTAATATATTAACAAATTAAAGCCACAACGGCCGCAATAGCATATTGTACTTTCAGTATATCCAAATATCGAATCCAAATTATATTTCATTTTAAGCCTAACTCCTCTTTTGGCCTTCCCTTATTACTCTTAGTACTGAATTTAAACGAACTTATTACAAAAATTGGGTTTTCCTCGACCTCGGCCTAAAGCAATCGACTCACTTTCGTACCTCTTAATTTTTCCATTGTTTTCCTTGAAAACAGGCGAGTATCCCCTGGACTTTGAGCCCTGTGGGAACGAACAGGTGAATAATAAGCGGATTTTGTACTATATTTTGTATTCAATAACAAAATAATTTTGGCGGTAGACATTTCCAATTTATTATAGAATTGTAGGACTAAATTCAATACTTTTATACTTTACGCTTTTTTGTATCGATACGATAGTGATCACTGAAATTTCCACTTACAAAAAAACTCATATAAGGTGACCAAAGAGAACGCCGTATTTTGTCTAAATACACCGGAGAAATTAAAGCTAACCGACTAAAATATTCGAGTTTCAGTGGCAAGCTCTTCATAATAATTGTTCACGTTCATGAAATGTATAATAAATAATATCTAAATAATTATTTAGTATAACGACACTTCTTGGAACAATTTGTAATAATAGTAACATTTTTCAACTATTCGTATGTGTGTGTGTGTTATACAAATACATTAAATAAATTAAATTTGTCGTATAATTTGAACATATACCCACCACACCAGGCATAAATTTATTTAACATTTAGTTTTATCGATTATATATCGATTTCTTATACAAAATATATATGTATGTATGTACGTATGTATATCACATCATAAAATATTCATAACAAAATCATAGAGACAATTTTAGGTGAGTTTGTTTAGTAAACGGTGAGACCTTTGCAAATATAATTTATTCGTTCTAAGCGTATCTAAATTATGTAAATAGAGAATTAAAGGATTTTAGTGAACTACCGCCGTTGAGTGTCTAAAATGGACTGTAAATACGAACTCAAAGGATTTATAACTTGAGTAATACGATATATATCCCGCACATAGGTAGGGGAGGGAACATGGGAACTTAATGTTACATAACTACATTCATTCATTCGTGCAAAATTCTTCACATCCAAATTAATTATTATAAAAGTTTAGCTTGTACTTATAGTTATGTAATTAAATATATATTGTAATATGTAAAATTGTTAAATATACATATATAAACTCTCGCTTAACACCTAAGTAAAATTTGTAAAATAATGTAAAGTTAAAAATAACATTTTCTTATTATAGGTATTAATTGTATGTAAACAATAATGTAATTAATATATATGTTAAGGAAATCAGATATAATAATAAATTAAAAAAGAGTATGGACCAAGTGTCTGTAGTGTTAGAAATAATAATAATAATAAAAAAATACTACATTCTCCGCTTTTAGGTCGAAAACGATATACTATTGTGCGGTGATCGGCGAAACTCAACTCAACTCCATGCACTTTATGTTGCCAGAACCCAAAAATAAAAATTATTTACTCCCCCTAGTGGAAACCCACTTAGTTAGTTACGTTTACAGTTGCTTCAGTTAGCGGTTTCGCTGCACCACGATGGACTGTATATGTTGGCATTAAACTAAATATTTTCAGTAATCCGATAGACAGTATTTTAAGACTAAGTTCTCTCTGGTATATAACCTAGTATTAAAATACTCCGTTCCTCCATTCCACTCTATTTTTGGACAAATTCTCCAGACATAAAATGTAAATAATTCATTCCTCGAGTGGGAATCGTACTCACAACTGTCACGTTGTACAGTCTGATGCTGTGAGCACTTTAAATAATTATATGATTGCCAATATAATTTCATCTCATAGGATAGAGAGCTCTTGTATTGAATACTGCATACACAAACCAAATTCGCCGCTTAATGTGGCTGGAGTGGTGGCTATTTATAAATATTTCTATTAAATCAATATAAGGTTTCATTTTGGCGTAGTTAATATATTTTTTTAAGATTTGATAAAATCGACTGGTTGTGGGTTCGATACCCACTCGAGGAAATAAAATATTTATTTACATTTACATTTTTATTTCTTCGCTATGGTGTCGAGACAAATCGCGGCGTTGGGTTTCACCACTCAACACGCAATACCTCCAGAGTTCAGCGGAAAGTAGGGAATGGAGTGGCTTAACATTAAGTACCCTCTACCTATTCAACTAAGCTCGCCCAATATCTCTTTTCCTTCATAAATCTTTTTTGCCAGTCTTTCATCACTTATTCGTTCGACGTGACCAAACCAGCTGAGCACGTTCTTCTTCATTCTCACCGTGACATCCTCCCTGCAGCAGGCAATTTACACTCAAGTCATCTATTTTCACTCCCACATCGATTCTTTCTTGATATTCCTCTCTAATCAGTGGATCTTGAAGCTTCCAGTTTCGCGTTATGCGGCAATTCGACTCCAAGCTTGGACACCTCGTGTAGCTGCGCCAACCTACTACCAGACCCCTTTATCTACCAACGACTAATATTGGTCTGTTCCCAGCTCAGAACCTCTAAATACTCGCTTGTCCATAACTTGGCTTCAAATACCATTATGAATAAATCAATCATACTTTTCCCTTCTGTTGGCTCTCATATAAACCCCCGCTCGCTCTCTGGTACACCGTGTCAGGGAGCGACCCGGTTGCCCGGTAAATCGGTCTTGTCATTGCCCTTTAGTTTGGTGTCAGTCACACAAACAACTTCCAAATCTCTGTCATCCATCACATTTAATAATTAATAAATTTTCTCTTCTGTCCCTCCTCTTACATCCCGTAGCTGTTTTATTACGTAGCTGTTTCCAGCTCCGTCTGTCACCTCATTTTTATATTGATACTCAAATTACTGAGAAAGGCACATATAACACAATGTACCTGCCGTCAGAGTTACTTTCCGCAATTAGAGCGTGTCATGTTTCATAAAAACGTAGTAGTTATTTCCATTTGACCTCAGTGGCAATTTTTTTAATCTAAAAAACAATAACGAAAATGTTATTGCTAAAATCATATTCAAAATATTTTCTCACGTACTGTGCAGTGACAAAGCCCGCAGGCTTTTTTGGTAACGGCGTGACGTTTGTGATTAATTTTTTCATAACTGGAACGACATCGGTTCCTGTTACCCGTATATAGGGCGACAAAGGATTTATGACGCGATATATAATTTTTTACCTGCGCTTTTCACACTAGAAATAATAAAAAATAGATTTTTTTTTATAAAAAAAATATTTTTTTAGTAATGTTAATAAGAAAATATTATATTTCCATACATTTTTTTTGCGTGTCTCTCATTTGATTAACAATCGGGTGGGCAACACAATGTTTCTCATTTTATTGTTTCCGTTTATAATAATTATTGGAAACATTGTGTGTTAGGTGGTAAAGCAATAGATGGTTGTTTTAGAAATTGAATAAAAAAATTACATAACGTTAGCCACGAGCTCCCGCCTAATTAAGCTACATCGAAACAACTCAAAAATGGGAAATTAACAATGTCTTTACATTATCTTTCTACTAAAATAAAAAGAAAACTTAATAAAACAAATGTAAAAAAAGGCATTTATATTCCTATATATTTCTATACTTTTATCTTAGTTTTTTGTCCATTTCACTACAAATACAAATAAAGATCAGTTTACACGTCAGCAACTTAGACAGGGCCCAGTTAGGATAAATGACACGTCAACACGGGATTTATCGCTCACATCGGATCTTAGGGTACGATAGCCTAGCTTTTGAGTATTTTCTGTGTTTTTTAGAGAATATGGTGAGGCCTTTGCAGTATTTGTCTGTACGCTCGACGCTTGTGAATTCGAATCCTATTTCATTCTATATGACTTATGTTAATTTTTAAGTTTGCTTAGGCATAGGTAGCAAAGTAAATCGCGTCGTTGAGTTGCGACAGTTAACACGCAATATCTCACGAATTGGTTGGTGCGTGGGCAACGGTGTGTGCTAGCACTACCCTCTGCCTACTCCGCTATATGAAAATTATTGGGTCATACTAAAACATAAACATAAAAAAATATAAATGGTTATTGAGAACACTGAAAACGGGAAATTCAAAAGAAAATCACGATCTTAGAGATAAAATATTATTATGAGCCTCTATATAGATAAATTGTAGCACAGTGGCACGCGTGTGACTGTAAATGTGATGGTAGTGGGTTCGATTCCCACTCGGAGAAATGAATCATTATATCTGTTTAGTATTTTCTTTTCTTTGCTCTGGTAACAAAGCAAAAGCGCGGCTTTGAGCTTCGCAACTATACACGCAATGCCTCGAAAATTTGGCGGAAAGTGGAGAACGAAGTGTCAGTGTTTACACTAGGATTCCTCTGCATACCCTGCTATATACAGAAAACAGAGTAACGCTGAATAAAAATATAGGTACAAAATATAAGAAAATATTATTGTACATATAACAAAAAAAAATATTTAATTCACACTCATAAACCTTACGTTACTCTAATTAGCTCCAGGAAGAAGTCATTGTGATGGAGGTAGCGTATACGAATCCTAAAATAAACCTTATTGAGAGGACTTTTAGTTGAATGTTCTGTAACATAAGCCAATTATATCTTAGCCCGTATGCGAAATTTTCCTTGCTTTTTCGGTTTATTCCTTAAATCTACCTCATACTTGAAAGAACGACCTTTAAATATATGGTTTTAATGATTATTTATATTTGTATTACTATACTAAGTCTGAATTATAGCAAATATCATACATTTTTGCCTTTACATAGTTTATTTTTTGGTTATAGCCAGTACAATTTGAAGAATAAAATTGTAGAATATACTTAAAAAATATATAACAATATATCCATAACACGTTTAAGTAAATCTGAGATCGTCGGATCACGGCACTGTAAATGCGTTGATTGTGTGTTCGATTCTCACTTAGAGAAATAAATGATTTTCATTTCCGCCCTCTGAAAACAAATAAAGCACGTCATCTATCATTCAATACGCAATTAAAATTGTTTTGAAAATTTCGCGGAAGATGCGGACGGAATGTTTTAGACTTAGGTTCCTTCTGCCTATTTAGCTATATTCGGGATACATTGTGTAGCTTGTGCAGTTCATATGAAACTAAATTATCAGATTTACGTTGTATCCTCATGTATCGTTGTACAAACAGCAGGGGACCTTGTGTTAAGACACTTCTTTCGCGATTTGCCGCCGAATTCTAGAGGCATTGTGTGTTAAGTGGCGGAACTCAAGGCCGTACCACCTTAACACCAGTACGAAGAAAGATGATGATAAGAAAATAAAATTTAAATAAATATTTCATTTCCTCGAATGGGGATCGAACTCGAATATATAAAAAAAAATCTCGCGTGAGAATTGAACCAGTCGTGTTTTCAGTCACACACTTGTGCTCCTGCGCCACAACTGGCTTAAAACTATATTATATTATATGTAATTGAATATATATTATTATATATTCAATTACATAGAAATCATAGGCTCAAATGATTGATTTACCCACACCTTACGCGTTTTCAGGGGCGAGCTACACTCGCCCCTCCCAGCCCGGTGACGCTGTCAAGACCATTCCAGGTCAACAGCATTAAAGTCCATTCGAAAAAAAAAAAAAAAAAAAACACCTTACGCAATCCACCGTCGACATCCGATATAAATTTGTGGAGAGCTTGTATAATTACACGTTGGGAGTGTCACTCAAGGAACGTTTAGTCGAAAATTAATACCTAATAGAGTTAAAATCGATTATTTTGTTTGGCTTCACACTTTTTCATGCATATAGCAGTGTAGATTGTGTTAAAAGGTTCCCTCTGCCTACTCCACTACGCGCGGGATAAAGGGGTTTACCCCTTTATAAAAAACTAAAAGCCATAGATTATTTTTAACACTTTTAAAGTTTTATTCTGCACTTTGGAGAGAAAAATATATTTTTGATAACGTTTAAAAATTTGAACGTAACGGATTTGAATCTGCAACTCTTGAAACCCGAGTCTAAATAGCCATAGATTAAATCTTATATTACTATAGCATATTTCTACAGAATTTGTCATCTCAAATATACATATACTTATACATAAGTTATAAGTACCACTTTACTCTGTCACTCTCATACGTAGCCGTCGCTATGTCGGGAATTTCTCTCAGAAGCACGTTAATCTAATTTTGAGGCAAAATTAAGCGATCCGCCGACGGCACAAATTGTGAGACATATCTGAATATATCCACATATTGTAGACACTCAAACCATTAATATAAAACTAGATTTTAGCTGCGGCTTCGCTTATATGAAAAATTTAAAGTACCCGAGTTACCTCAAACAGTATATACAATTATAAAGCTTATATATAGCTAACTTTAATAAACTGATTAACCTATATTATATTTTTTCTATTTGAATAAGTGGTTCCTGAGATTAACCGGCTCAACTAAACAAACTCTAGTTTTGTCATATTAGTATTAAAGTATAAATGAACCTGTGTCTTAAGGATGCACAGCATTTGAAGGAAATAACGAGTTTAACATGATTGTTATTTATTCTCTTTTTCGCACATTTTTATTTTAAAGCAAGTGCTAGCCAAAAATAATTATTTCTTATCATATATCTCATTTAAGTCAAAGAGGCTCATCTGAATATGGGTTTTAGTTTCCGACCTGGACATACAAACGTGGATACAATTAAGAAATTTGGAACATATACTATTAAATTTTGACATGAGACTTAATGTAAGCAAAGAAATATTATTTCTAAAATTTTTATGTAAATTTGTAAATTCTATTTAATTCGGTCCAGATTTAGTAATGTTTTAAATATAAAAAAATAATATAACAAATTTAGTAATGTTTTAAATATAAAAAAATTAATAAAAACAACAAAAGTAACAACGGAATCACAACAGCACTGTCTCGAACCATGTCGACCGATAGTGAAAATGGTGAATATTACCTGACCGATGACAAAACATCACATTGTGATGTAAAATGTCCACAGTATCTGTGCTTTATAATTTATTATAGCAGTTTTTTTATACTATCAAAATGCGTCTCAAGTTTGAGAGCAGGTTGGCTTTCGAGTTTTTTTACATGACAAGTACTTATAAACTAAGATCCCAGGGCCCCCAGACTTACGTCATTTTAGCAAAGCTGAAATTTTGAGGATTAATAGTTTAATATGTAGTTAAGACTGTATGTGTACTTACTAACTTAAAAGTGGGGCCCTTTCACCTTCTTTTTTGACGCTAATCATGTCGCAGGGGCAGAAATCTGCGACTGGAAATGCAACAGATTCGATTCCCACCGAGGCAATATTTTTTAAATATTTTAATTTTCTAATTCTGATAACGAGGCAAAACTTGATTTCTGTCACTCTAAATGTAATGCCTTGCGAAAAAGCTGAAATATTTTTTTTGAGGCGGTAAAAAATCTATCGATGTGAGATCATCCTACTGCTGAAGGTATAGAATCTGATTGTAAGTGTGACGGTTTCGTGATCGATTCCCACTCAGGTATTTTTTTCCCACTGTTGCAAGACAAGTGTCTCCTGCTACGAGTATATGTGGATAGGGCGTGAAGCTGAAAAAAAATTAAAACCTATTAAAATGCAATATAAAAGTTCGCATCGTATCGTATACTCGAGTAAGACTACTCGAATCACGTTTAAAAACCGAGCACCATCGTGTGCGTGTAAGTCTATATCAATTAAGTGCACTTGTATGGAAAAAAATTAAGCTCATTGGATGATTTCGATGGAAAAAGTTTTAAGCTTTTTCACTTTAAGCTTCATACACTCGATGGTATGAAGTTGAGGTGTTTGAGTGGATGGATGTGCTCGTAATATATGAATATTACGTATAATATTATTGATATTTCGCTTAATATTTAATTTGATTATATGAATTTAAATTGTATGGCTGAAGTATATATAAAAAGGTTTTGTTGACTTAGGCGTGACCAAAATGTGACTAGGTTAGAAAAATATGGTGGTTTTAAACATTTAATTTAATTTTGCACTTACAAATTCTTAAGCGAAATTTTAATGCGTTTTCTAAATATATTTTTCTATCTCCACTTAGAAACCAAACAACTTAGTAAAATATCACTGTTTTCTCCATTCATCGATCATATACAGTCAGTACAAGATTAAAGTCATATTTTGTCCCCTAACAAGAGAAACAGAATATAATAAATCCATACACTGCTTTGAGTGTCAATATACTTCTAATTGTGTACATCCCTATTATACAAAAAACAATAATAATTATAAAAAAAATATAAAATTATCTATTTCAAGTATTATTTTCTATTTAGCTCTACAATATTTTTTGTATGGATAGTAAATAATATAGCGTTCCCATTGTCCTCGAAACGAAGCGTATTGACGATCACTGTCAAACTAAACAAGCTTCATTCATTCATTCAGACGAACGTAAAGAACACTAGATCGTATAATTGGTCTGGCATAATGAATGCTTGGGGGGAATGTACTACGAACGGGTTTCTCGATAGTCGCTAGCGTTTGCCTTATGGTTTTTTTATTTTAGCTTCAGGCTGTGACCCGTATACAGCAGAATAGGCAGAGGGAACCTAGTGCTGATATACTACGTTCCACACGCAAATATTCGTGAGTTGAAATTAGGAGAAATGAGTTACAATTGCAATTTTTTGTCTGGAAGATCACTCGATTTTCTCTTATGTTTTTGTTTTGTCATATCTTGAATATAACAGGGTCTATTCAAGAAAATCAAATATTAAGGGCTTCGCTTTCCATCAAAGTTCAGTGATATTGAAATACTACTTTAACGGTAATTTAATTTATTTGCCTATCATTGCGTACATTTTTTCGAAGGATAAATAAAATATAATAATGCAATATGAAACAAAATTCATAAACATAATTATGCCTTGTATTAAAATAAGTAATAAATTTTATAAATTCTATCTAAACAAAGTAAGTAGTAGGGGAGTTAGAAAACAAGATATTAGTGGAACAATGGCAGGACGTATCTGACAGGCCGGGCTTGAGTAGTGTCGGGGGAAATGCATTTTTTATTGGAGCACATGCACATGCATATGTGGTTTGCTATGTTATTTGGCTTAAAATACGATTTTTACTAGTATGCTTTTGGAAATAGACGTTTTTTTGTGTCCTGTTTAATTTCTGGTAGTAAAGTCTTGTATATTTCAGTTTTAATTTTACGCATTTTCCCATATAGTAAGGTAACAAAGACGAAATAATAGGAACATAGTGATGATACTATCCGTTTCTCATGTTCGGCGAATTTTCAAGACATATTGGGTTCAGATATGTATTCCACATATCATCGCAAGGTAGGTAAAGGGAACCTATGAACCTACTATTAAGACACTACGTTTCCATAAAAACACTTCGGTTACATTCGCATGCTTGTGGCTCTGGCTTCGGCCTCATATATATGTATAATTTCTTATATAGTAAAAGCCTACAATCGCTTCAGGTACGAAGTTCAACAAAGCCTTCTTCGGGACACGTGAACAATTTGCTCCTGAACAGTTATTGGGCCAATTGAAAATGTAATCGGATTAGGATCAATTCGGCCAATCCCCTTTGTATGGAATCAATTGGGGACAGTGGTTGACAACCTTTTTTAGTAAAGAAAAAAGACATTGAAAGTCTCCGACTACTTAGAACTTTGAATGAATAAATCTTATTACATTAGTCTACAATCGAAGAAATTACGACTCGTCGATTTAATTTTGAAATAAAATAAAATTAAGTAATGGTGATAGATTAGAAAATTAAAATAAAATCAGCTTCGCTATGTATACCGCATACAGCAGGGTAGGCAAAGGAAACCTAGTGTTAAGATACTCTGTTCCCGACATTAGTAGATAACATAGTTTTATTTTATGATTAGATAATTTTATTTGAGGCCGGTCGTGGCGCACA
>JAATLQ010038640.1:150918-177686 GCA_013421005.1 Heliconius erato x Heliconius himera
ACCGACTGGTTGTGGGTTCGATCCCCACTCGAGGAGATGAAATATTTACTTAAATTTATATTTCCATTTCTTCGCTCTGGTGTCGAGGTTAAGCGCGGCGTTGAGTTCTGCCACTCAACACGCAATGCCTCCAGAATTCGGCAGAAAGTGGGGAACGGAGTGTCTTAACACTAGGTTCCCTCTGCCTACCCTGCTGTGTGCGGGATACAGCGTGAAGCTAATTTAATTTTTATTTTTTTAAATTTTTAATGTTAAATATTTTTATGAATAGATGATTGGTTGATTGACTAGCTTCACGCTATACTCCGCATATTTCAAAGCAGACAGTGGATACCTAGAGTTAAGACACTCCGTTACCCACTTTCCGGAGGCATTGGGTGTTAAGTAGCGCAACTCAACGCCGCGCTTTGCCTCGACACCAGAACGAAGAAATGGAAATATAAATTAAAATAAATATTAAATTTTCTCGAGTGGGGATCGAACCCACAACCAGTCACACTTTATGCTCCTGAGCCATGAAAACTCCAGAAAAGATTTGCATATTACATCTGAAACTCTACACGTCCACAAGTTCACAAACTTATACTCATAACAATTTGAAAAGTAATTTTCGAAAGTTTTTCTTTCACCCAGTTAAAAGTTTTAAGCTTTCTTTGTTCTATTGCAATCAGGGAAAATCCCTATTTCGCTAGACTTTTACAAGAAGTTGTATACTTTTTTTTAGGTTTATCACGCTATTGTAGCGTTGAAATATAGCTAGCTGACTGGATACTAAAGATTTGGGTTCAAATTTAGAATAATAAAGACAAAGCGTAGCGTTGAGTTCCGCCACTCAACACGCAACGCCTCCAGATTTCGGCGAAAAATGGAGAATGGAATGTCTTAACACTAGGTTCCCACTGCCTACCCTGCTGTGTGCGGAATAATAAATGATTCTCAGTTAATGAAGTGAAGCATCAAGTTCTGCTAGCTAGATAAACGTAAAGTTGAGGTTTTTGCATATACGTAAGTACATATAATGTGTAATAAAAACATATTATATTAAAAGCTCTCTATTTTCTACTTATATCTCATTAAAATACAGAAAGTAGAAAATCATAATATTTACAATTAAAATGACTGAAATAATGGCACTACCTGCCATTTAAGTCTGCCGTTAAGTGCAAAACATTGTCCTTTACATATCACACAAGAGTTTTATGGGGTAAGCTCTCCTAACTTTCATGGTGTTTTATTTTTATAGAGCCATTTAAAATAAAATTACAGTGAGTTAACCTGTAATATTTGCATAGTCCATATTTTAAGCAAAGGGAACTTTAGTGTTAAGACACTCCGTTAGTTACTTTCCACCCCATTTTTGAGATATTGCGTGTTGAGTTGCAGAACTCAACGCCGCGCTTTGTCTACCAGAGCGAAGAAATGTGTGAATGAATTTTCATAAACAAATCTTAACTTATTACCATTTTACTACGGAGGTGAAGCCGCAGGTGAAAGCAAATTTTCTTATAAATTAGATTCGAAGTCTGTCTAGTTACATATATTTAAAAGTGCCACGTTATTTTATCGTTTTAATATGTTAATAGTCTGACTGTATATGAACGCCATGGTTGTGTGTTCAATTCTCACTCAGGGGAGTAAATGTTGTGATATTTTTTTCTTGTCAGCAGAGCGAGTTCCTTGCTGAACACGACTAACGCACGTGGAGTAAAATATAATAATATACATTCATTATAATTATTTCCATTATCACAAAGAAAACCTTTTCAAAATCAGTAAAAGCGTACATTTTAAGCTCTGGCAATAATTCACGAAAGCTCCTTAAGCTTATGCATAGAACTTCTTAAAGAAAAAAGTACACAACAACATATATAATATAAAAATAACACACGACGCTATAAAATATGAATGGTGAAGAAGAGGGTGCGACATGAAATATTAAAATTGAAAATTAAAGCGACGGCTGACGTTCGCCGTAATGAGATTAAGGTTGAGACAGTTATACAGCTAGGAAGCTACTCTTTGTGGTTTTATTAACTCGTTGTAGATAAAAAAAAATGTTTGTGAATGTATGTTTATTGGCAAAATTATAGAAAGTAAACAATTTATGGATAATTTAAAAATACATTCATTCAAGGTTGTTGCGGCGCGGCGTTGAGTTCTGCCACTCAACACGTAATGCCTCCAGAATTCGGCAGAAAGTGGGGAACGGAGTGTCTTAATAACACTAGGTTTCCTCTGCCTACCTTGCTGTCCGGGATACAGCGTGAAGCTGATTTAATTTAATATATATATTTTTTTAATAAATTATGGAAAGATAGGTGTGTCTTCGATGTGTGTTATTAATAAAGATATTAGTAATTTGTAATTTTGCAATTTTAAGATTATGAGTAATAAATTTGTTGATAATCTCTTTTTTTTCATTTTTAATAAGCTTTTTCTTCGAATGAAATTTAAATTAACGAGTAGTCAAAATACAAAACAAACATAGATAAAATGATAAATAATCTACTTAAGGGCAGGCTTGAGTCCGTCCAGAGCCTGAGTAACGATAGAATAGTAAAAAAGTTTAGAAAACGACGGTTGACCTTTAAGAACACAGATGTTATTGAATAAATGATGACACTGAACAGAAGGTAAAAATTGTGAAGACTATCCAAGTAATACTAATAGAAATAATACTATTAATAGAAGAAGTTGACGGCAGTGGGCCAGGCCAAGGCGTGTAAAGAGAGCGTTTGGGACTTCTTCCTCTCAAGTTACCGGGTTGGAAAAATTAAACTAAATAATATAAGTGAATAAAAAAAGAAAATACATTAAAGCTAAAGATGAGTTTCTGTACAAATAATTCTTAAAAAAGATGTAACTATTCACAAAGCTTTCATAAGAAAAATAGAATATAATGATATAAAAAAATAGTATATATTCATTACAATTTTCCATATAAATAAATAATTCATAGAATTTTAAATCTTATTTTCAAAGTGGCTAGCTGGTTGAGATAAAGTAATTAGCATTAAGTCCGCCAATTGCAATTAAGATAACATAAAGAGTGAAGTTTCTTCAAAGTTCTTTTATTTCGTGTCACTTTATGCATCAGTTTCATTGAGCTTATGCTTTGTGAAGTAACAAGATGAGAGCTTTGTTGATACCGAGATTCATATTTGGCTAAAACATTTATTAAATATTATTATACGGTAATAATACGAGAACGGAGTGTCTTAACACTAGGTTCCCTTTGCCTACCCTGTTGAGTGCGGGATACAGCGTGAAGCTGTAATACGATATATTACATACTTTACTTAAATATTTAGATCATTTCATGCATTATACGGACTATATTGTGATAAGGTGAATTTATTAGAGGTTCACTTTTTGAACAAAGAAAGAACTTGATTATCTATCATCCTTTTTTCTTTTGTAGTACGGCCTTAAGTTACGCTACTTAATACATTATGTCATCAAAATAAATGGAAAGTGAATAAAAAATTGTTTGTGAAAACAAAAACCCCGACTACATCAAACTAAAAAGAAAATAAACAAGCCAGATAGTTTATTAGGATTAACAGTCGGGACCTCTTTAAATTATGCGGGGTTCCTGGTAAAGATTTTATTGATTGAAGAATTACTTATAGGTCCCGACTGTTAATCCTAATAAACTATTAGGCCTGTTTATTTTCTTTTTAGTTTTATGCAGTCGGGGTTTTTGTTTTTACAAATATTTTTTTATTTTTCATTTTTTTGTTAGAATTTATTATGGTAATGATAATCATGATATACCTTTTTGAAATCCTGAAATTGAGTCCTTGAATTTGAATCATATTGTAGTATTCGAAACATTTTTTTTTTCACTAAGTCCAATGGCGTACCACAGCTGTCATGATTATTTTTTATTAACGTCATTATCTAAGAACACATGGGCTGCTAATACGAATCTAACGATACCTCAAATATGTAAATCCGTTCAGCGGTTCTGGAGATATGAGGCAATAAAGAATATTACATACATACAAGATACGCGCGAAAAACATAACCCTTCTTCATAACTTAGCAGCCCTTTAGCAGTATTTATTTACTTGACTTGACATTTACTTTAAATATGGATCTAAAAATTCTCAAATAGCATTGAATTTATAAAGAAATAAATTCCCTTCCATAATCCGTACTAACAACAAAAGGACTGAATGTAACGTAAATCTAAAAGAAAACGACTTCAACGTTCAAGTTGCTTTCAACAAAAGAATCTTGGCTTTAAATTTGATTGCATTCTTGGATCAGAGGAATTAATTTGAAACTTAGTGAGCTTTTGTGAAAAGTTATTTTATGGAATTGACAATGAGTGCTTGTTAGAGCTTTCGGTTTAGTTGTGACGTACTTGTCAGTCACTGTTCGATGGCATATCGAAAATATTTTTGGACAGAGTGCGGTGTTAAGTTACGCTACTTATCACGCAATGTCTAAAAACAGGGGAACGGAGTGTCTAAACACTAGGTTCCAATATTATGGTGGAAAAATCGTGAAGGTGCTGTTTTAACTTCTAACTTTGCGATGAGTTAATAAATATTTTTTTTCAGTTTCACGCTGTATCCTAGTGTGAACACACTCTCTCCCACTTTCTGCCGTATCCTGTAAGCATTGCGTGTTGAGTGGCGGAACTCAACGCCGCTTTGTCCCGACACCAGAGCAAAGAAATGACAATATTAAATATTTAATTTACTCGACTGGAACGGTTCAATACTTGAATCTTTTTTCGATAACTAAGACAGGAACATACTGGCTAAAATTATCTAAATTGAACCTTACATGTTGAACAAAGAAGTTAAACGCCGCAATTGTGTGTAATCAGATAATCGTATTGAAAATATTTTAAATATAATCATTCTTCATCGCAGGAATCAAACCCATACTCATAGCATTTAGTCACTAAGCCACGATGACCTTAATTATACATAATTTAGTACAATGCTCTTCAAAAGTAACCCCCTATTAAAATACGTGCTCGAGCATTAAATAGAGCGTATAACATTTTATATCTACATAATATATCTATATATGTTTTAAAGGCACTTGACTCGCTCACATATACTAAGCGCTTAATGATTTGACGCGTTCGATGCTCGATATCGAGATCGCTAATTGAGTAGAGACCACCTAGTATTAAACTCAACTTACAAACACACACATATGTAAAAAAAATATAGCAAATATCAGAGGCCAGTCGTGGCGTAGGTGCACAAAGTGTGCCTGAAAACGTGACTGGTTGTGGGTTCGGTCCCCACTTGAGGAAATGAAATATTTATATTTTCATTTCTTCACACTGGTGTCGAGGCAAAGCGTAGCGTTGATTTCCACCACTCAACACGCAATGCCCTCTGGAATTCGGCGGAAAGTGGGGAATAAAGTTCTCTCTGCCGACGCTGCTATGTACGGGATACAGCTGATTTATTTACATTTTATGCAAGATATACGAAAACATGTATTCTTGGGAGCACTTATTAATGTAGAGTAGAAATATCTTTGCGTGTTTTTATAGCTAATCTCAGAAACTGCGAAATCGATTTAATTGCAGTTTTCGTTTTTGTATTTTGGCAAACTGCTCTTAACGTTCAGTGTTTTAATATTGAATTAAAAAAAATCGGTTCATAAATAAAAAAGGAATTAAAATAAATAATCTTATAGTACAAACGGGCGAAGCCGCGAGCGAGTCCGTAATAATGATTAAATAATCCAATTTTCATCCGACGAGATTTATCCAATCTCGTGTGAAGTATTATTATTGCAATTACGTAGACCCATATAGTATAATAATTTAGAAACATATAGACAATATGTGTCTTTTTTTAAGTATTAACCTCTTCCGATTTCTAACAATGTATTATTGTGAAATAATAAAAAGAATGTGTAATTCCTCTATAGAATACTATTCTTTATTGTGTCACAATAATGTTTATTCAACATTGCATATAGAGGTAGCCCGTAGTATAACTATTTTTTCACTCACTTATGTGGTATTATTGAATATTTTTTCGCCTTGTAGTGTTTTACAGGTGGACAACATAAGCTATTATTTAATTTCAAAAAATAATTTATTAACAATAAAAATGTGGGTAGTTTTTCAAAAGGTATAAGAATTAAAAAACTGGCTAAAATATGCTTTCTCGCATGCGTTGTAATATCATGCATCATCATCATCATCATCAAAAAACACAACCCTAAGCTTTTAATAATTCTCACTTTAGAAACCTTTAGTGCGCTGCAAACATATATTATATATTAAAACACGTACGTAATTCCATGTTCTTATTAATTAAAAAAAATAATTCACAAGGCATATAGACAGTTGGTATTTTTGCTCTTATACTGTACTTTAAAAAATGTATTAAATTAGTATTATTTGGTATATTACAATGACGTAAAACGTCATTGTGATTGCTTATTTGTATGTGTTGGTATGTTCAGTTTTATAGTTGATCATATATAGTAGGTTTTGGTTCACGCTGTATCATATGCGTTTTATCGAGAAAGGTTGACAGCTATACTTAATCATTTAGATTTAATCCTGTGTGCCTGCATAACTACTTCACGCATTTAGAAAATATATATTTTGACCATACGGGCGAAACCGTAGGCAAAAGCTAGTATAAAATGAATTAAGTGTTTATTCACTTAATTTCTACCTTCTTATATACACACGTTACAAGTTACCTCAACCAATATAAATGGCAACTCGCTAACTAATATAAATGGATTTACCGTCAGGTGGTGCTCAAACACAACTTTATCTTTGCCCCAAGTATCTCTTATATGAGCTTATCTCGTCATATGGAAAACAAATATTTATACGTGACTATGGTGTATGTATGAGAATAATTTATTTATTTATTTATCAGGCAAGCCAACGTAACATACAAATAATACAAAAACTTAAAAAAAGTACAAAAATATAAAAATATTTTACATTGTATATCACACTTACACGCTAGCTCAGCGTGATTATGAATAAAAACAAGTGTTCTAAAACCAAATATCCTACTAATAAATTAAAAAACAAAAACAAACTAATATTAATTAAAATTCACTATGGAATAGTTAGAAATGTGTGTGATTTGAGAAGGTAGTTGTGAGTTCACTATATTTTTTGTAGTTTCACTATATATACGGGATATCTCGTATACACTAGGATATGCAACAATAATCTAGTGTTCAGACTCTACGTTCTCTATTTTATGTTGAATTTTTGAGAAACTATGTGGAGAATAGCGGAATTCAACAAGGTGTTTTATCTAGCAGAAAAGACATTTTTAAAACTCCATCCCCCCAAGCATTCGAACCCACAGCCATCGCGTTCACTATCAAACACTGAGCCAGAACAATCTCAAAATAATCCCATATTGCTTTAATCACTTAATCTAACAAGATGTTACTAGCTTGAGTAAACGAAGCTAAACCACAACTTTCATAGCGTTTCTTACATTAAATCTAAAGCTGTATTAAAAAGTTTGGAAGCATAACGCCATGCTACGAGTGAAAACTTTAACTTCGACTTCAAACTGGATTTTTACTAAGTCAAGTTAAGAAGTTTCACCGTTAAGGGAATAACACACTGTTATGTGAATGAGTCGTTACATTTAATTAATTTGACTTTGTTATGAAGTTAGTATAAATATTAGAGCTTGTTTCTTAAGATTATAATCTAAACCAAAATACTTTGTAAAAAAGTGTGCAGAATTATCCTAAAAAATATTTACTGATACTTTATTTTGTTTATCCTAAATGCGGATTTTTAAAGGATAGGTCAAGAGTAATCTAATAAAATGCAAATGAATTACAGGAAAATATCATGCAGGGAAAGATAGAGCTAAAAATATAATATTTTTGAACAGCACTGTTGATTATGTGGATCTTTATCGTTTCTCTGCATACTTCTTCTATCTTCATGCTTTTTCGTGACCTTCTTCCAGTATAATGAGCACTGCATCATCTGCGTACAGCAGGCAATTTACACTCAAGTCAACTACTTTAGCTCCTACGTCACTCCTTGGAGACAACTATCCAAATATATTGAACAACCAAGCTGACATAGCGCGCTCTTGTTTAACATCCAATTTGGTCAAACCAGGGTGACGTGCTAGCTTCTATTCGGACGCAGACTGAGAGACTACAGTATGCAGCAGAAGTCCGCTCACATTGTACCGGAATAGTATCTCCCTTAATGTCATTCTCAGAAAACTTTTTGGTTCTCGACCAGGAAAATATCAGATTTTAAGACCTTTTTCAGGTCTAAAGTCTCCTTGGGTCTCCCTCAAGATCCTTTCAGATCTCTCTTGCATTCTTCTGGCTGATAGCCCTATGGCTTGTGCAGTCTATCTGTGAATCTTTGCCTTTATACAAAGGCACGATGACTGCACATCGCCAATCATCTGGGACCTCTTCTGATTTCCAGAATAAATTGTATAAAAACCAGAACAAGTCCAAGATGCGTGGCATGGCATGCATCTGCTCCCGCTGCCTTATCACATTTCAGACTGCGTTATAACTCAAGTTCTTTTGTACTGATTTTTGATACAGCTAGTAGTAGTAAATAGTAAATTGGATAGAAGTAATTTAGCGTTAATACACTCCATTCCCTACTATTCATCTAATATTCTGAACTTTGTGTGTTGAATCATTTGTTAAGTGCTTGCAATGTTTTATTACTAAAGCAAGGAAATAAAAATGATTAATTCCACCGAGTGAAAATCGAACCCACTGCCGTTGAGCTTACAGTCGGCCGCAAGCCGAAGCGCCTAGTCGGCCTCGAAATACCATTTTATAAAATACCAAGTGCTATAATAATGCCATTAGAATTTATACCTGACATAAACACTTTCATGTCGTTCCATCGACGTTGTGTCGATCGCGTGCACGCCACCGAGATCCCAATTTTAATGTTGCTTTAAAACCTATTATGTCACATTTTAAATTATATTACATTTATCGGTTAATTTATTAAATAAAATATACTGTCAATCAATCTTTTTTTTTGTAGCTTAATAGTAGGATAGGCAGAGGGAATCTAGTGTTAAGACACTCCGTTTCCCATTAATATAATTTCATTCTTCATGTTCCACCGAATTCTTGACATATTGCATGTTGATTCACAGAACTTAATGCCCTACTTTGCCTCGTCACCAGAGCGAGTAAATGTAATAATTTTCCCAAGTGGAAATCGAACCCACAACCGTCGCGTTTATAGTCACACGCTTGTACCACTATGCCACGACGGCCTCAATCAACAAATAAATTATTCAAATATACTTCAAATAAAAAAGACATTATAGAAATGTATATTACAAAATTGAATGAAAATACTGGAATTAAAATATATATATTTGTTATATACATAGATTGAGGAGTGTAGGGAAGGATTAAGAGAAGATTTCTCGAATGATGGAACGTGATCATGAACAACCGCATTTTATCTTTTATACTTTGTCCACGCAAAGTCACGAGCCACTATTAGTAGTGTATTTAAATAAAGCCATAAAAAACAAGTAAACAATTTCAATCAAAATAATAATGAATGTTGCCGATCGTTCAGTCACTTACCAACTAAATTTAACTCACGTACAATACCATTTGGGACAAACTTAAATTAGTTTCTGCGGGCGTGGAGGGTTAACTACGCAAATAATTGTGTTATATAAATAAATGTTTATTATATTTTGTGAGGCCTAAATTAAGGAGTAGGGGCACAAGCGTGTGATGTGACAAGTTGTGGGTTCGATCCACACTCGAGTAAATGAAATATTTAATATTTTATTTTTTCGCTCTGGTGTCGAGGGAAAATATGACTTTGAATTCCGCCACTAAACACGCAATGCCTCCAGAATTAAAATGAAAAGTGGAGAATGGATTATCATAATACTAGGTGCTGTGTACGGAATACAACGTAAAGCTTAAAAAAAATTAATTATACTAGTGTCCCACTCGCTGATTCACCTGCGCTTATGACTGTATTGTTATTTCAATTCAAATGTTGGCTGGAATGCACACAAAAACGTATTTCTGAAGAAGATACCACTTTAAAAGTCTCCGATATTCTCTATGATAATAGACGAGGGCATGTTTTACAAGTAAAATATTTCTATTATAATCAATATTTTACAAGTAAATCTTCCTAGCGAATCACACTTAGTTTAAGTGAAAATCTGTTGTGTAATTGATATTATTGGTACAGAATGTTAGTAAGGGAGGAACCTTGGAAACTAACGTTAATACACGTCCGTTCTCCACTTTCTGAATGCTAGAGGCTTTGTGTGTAGAGTCACACTGTCACACACTTGTGTCCCTGCGTCATGACTCTTTTCTTTTTTTTTATCGCTGGAAAATGGACTTACGCAGACCGCCCACACGCAAGGCGAAAGCCTTACGGATGAGCGGTACTGTGGGATTCACCGGTGAAACCGATCCTACCCACTAAAACTCAGCGGAAACCCTCTCCACCAAAATGAGACGCCGCAGGATCGCTCGCGCATACTGCTACGACGCCTCAATGGAAGGCCCGCCTAACGCGGGCCACTGTCGCCTTCAGGGTGCCCTGGGGTTTCTCCTAGGGCACCCGCAGCCTCGATGACTTGCAGGAGGATCACCCACCCGCTGGACTCACGCACCCGCTCCGACTGCGTCATGACTCGCCTCAACTCACTCACTTTAGAAAAAATCTACTACTTATTATTATTATACTTATTAGTATTTTTCTCTTTGGTGTGGAATAACGATTTGAAATCATTTAACGTACCTAAATAAAAAAAAACTATCAAAAATCAAGAAAATCGAATTTACTTCCTGGTATAGTAAGCAGTAGTTGCAAGTACTGAACTATATAGTACATACAGTATCAAACAAGCCAAATTCCCCCCAAGCTACGTCGACCCCATAAATAAAACTTATTGCTTAAACAATAAAGGTCATAATTCACAGGGCATTCTAGTAAGCTGAAAGCTTACTGCTACGAGTTATTGTACGGTTTAAAGCTCCACCTTGAATATACTACTCGATAGTGAGAATAGTTAACTAACGTAGCCGATTTTCAGTCATCTTTAATGAATACAGATTTTTTTGGCTAAAATGTAGCGAGAAATGTTATTATTTTTAATTGATCATTGTAGTAAAAAGATAAAATGCGGAGTTGAGTTCACTACTTGACACGTAATGTCTCGAAAATTAGGTGATATGTGAAGAACAGAGTGTCTTAACATTAGTTGCATTTTGTCTATCCTGTTGTATGCGGGAAATAGTGCGAAGCGAATGAAAATCATTTCTCTGGATTGGTAAGATCAAGCGCAGCGGCGACAAAAAATAGGCTTAGCAGGCTTACGCTCTAAGCAGGTGTTATAAAAAAAACATTTTTCCGCTTTAAAGACTGATGTGTGTGGGGTTGCGCCTCTCCACACGCAACATATTGGATATTAGGTTGTGTCTTAACACTAGATATTTCCCTACCCTGCTTGAGCTAGAAAAAACACTCATCATCAATAAAAATAAAATGTACAATTTATATTGCACATTCCTGTCTGTTTTACATAAATAAAACAGAGAAGCAAAATGGAAGCCATTTAATAACACGCACATCATGTTTGAGATACGAAATGTTTTAAAATAAATAAGTAAAAAAAAACATTCCCGAGCATATTCGATGCCATAAAATTTACATTTTAAGTGAATTTAAAAAAAATATGCTGTAGAGTCATTTCGTAACAAACTGACAAGTCATAATTGGTTTTAAGTGTCCACTCTGACTGTACTATCCTAATGTAGGGATGTGAAAATTTGTTTTATTTTTTAGCTTTACACTGTATCCTGTATTTATAACCTTACGTTTAAGCTTAAGATACTGCGTGGTGAGCGACGGAACTTAACGCCGTACTCTGTCTACGAGAGCGCTGAACTGAAAATAACTCATTCTCTAGAGCAGGGATTCCCAACCTTTTCTTGATCAAGGACCACTTTTACATCATTCTTGGTAGCAGGGACCAGTTATTGCATGAAGGTATAATAAAAATTTACTGTGATAATCAAACAGAAACTTCGTCTCACCATCCCCAGTCATAAATTAAAATTGTTCGCGGACCATATTTAGTCTTCTGCGGACCACCAGTGGTCCGCGGACCACTGGTTGGGAACCACTGCTCTAGAGCAAGGATCAAACACACAACTATTATGCTTGCAGTAAGACGATGTACCACTATGCCATGGCAATTGCTTATAGTCGGTAGAAAAAAAAATTACTTGAACGCAATTTTTATTTATAGAAAAACTTAGCAGATTTTTTTGCTTCACTCTGTATCCCGCAATTAGCATGATGAATTATTATATTTGCGTTTTAATGTTTCATAAAATGGATTTATTGTTACACTCTGCGTCTGATGCATATTTATTCTATTAAATTGAAGTCATTGCAGCGCAGGGCAGTGCGGCAGAATAATTTATTTAATTTCTTGGGTCTGGTAACAAGATATAGCACGGTGTTCTAATTTACCTTTCAATACGCAATGTCTCGAAAATTTCACAGAAAGTTAGGAACGAAGTGTCCTCAAACTATGTACTCTCTGCCTACTTTGCTAAATATGAATAGGAAACAGAGAATATAATCGACCAAAAGCTAAATTTTAGGAGAGATATATATATAAATATTTCTGTACAAAAATATTACAATGCATATTAAATTTCTAATTAACGTTGAAAGAGGACACCAAACCTTATTAAGATTTGATTTAGAGCTTTCAGCCTCGTTGACTGTAATTTGAGGTAAACTTATTGTACGAATAAGTATCTCTTTAGAATATACATAATACAGATATATTACCTGATTTATTTTTTTTTGTATGAAATTGTATGTTTAAATCTGTTGAAATATTGTTATTGTTTTTATATGTTTATTTAAGGTCGGGGCAAAAGTATTTTCGTATGGAATGGAATGGAATTATGGAAAAGATAAGGCAAACGTGCATTCGGGTCACCTGATGGTAAGTGATTACGACCCCGTGCAACACCAGAGGAGATACGGCATTACCTGATGCGAAATGCAGTGGCATAAAGTCACTACTTAACGTCGGTTTTAAATGCCGGGGGTGGTGGTGGTGATCCGTTTGAGTCTGCCCACGCGTGTTGCTATTGCTGGCGATGTGACTCTACCACACGTACTCTAGTCACCTCTTACGACACCATCAGTACCAGGATGATCCTATTCTAGGCCAGGATCACACAGCGAAAAAAATATATTCATACATATGTTATATAGCGATCGGAATCACAGGCGGAAAACTTATTTAATATTATATTATGTCCGTCTGATAGGCGGCCGAGCGCCACAAAATGCTGACAAAGGAGAGATCGGGTGAACAGCGCCGGTGGGAAAGGAATTTCTTCTGTTCCCACACTTATTATTCCACCGTGGAGTAATTAAGTCGTAGGTTAAGTTAGATTAATATAGGTTTAGACAGATTACTGTTTTTCCAACATTGAAGGCAGTAGTCTTAGATATAGTTTAGTTTTAGATTTAAATTGTATTTTAATTTAAGATTTTATTAATATAAGTTTTGTATATAGAAATCGTATTTTCTTAACCCGCCAACTGCAGCCTACGTAACTCATAGGAAAATATTTTAATAGGTATATTTTTTTATTTATTTCTAATATGTATGTGTCGTTTTGATCGATGACTTATTGCCATCTTATGGGTAGTGCCATGATCCCATTCCTGTAGAAATTTTGAGATTTTTGATTAAAAAAATCTGGCTGGTAGTGTTCACAGTGTTCTTTTGAGGTTAGCTTCATGCTTCCTTAAGAGTTCTGCAATGACCGAAACAGGTGAAAATCTGATGGAACAAGGTCAGGGTTTTACGGAGGATGCATCAAGACATCCCAGCCAAGCTCCTCAATTTTTGATGCGTGGTTATAGATGAGTGCGGTCTGGCGTCGTCATGGTGAAACACCACGCCTTTCTTTTCACCAGCTTCGGCTGGTTTTTCTTAATAGCTTTTTTTGACCTCGTCAATTGCTGACAGTAGAGGTCAGAATCGTTAGTTTTACTTGGTAGCAAAAGCTCATAGTGGACGATTCCTTTCCAATCTCGCCATATACATAGCATCACTTTGTTGCGAGCCAGGTCGGGCTTTGCCACGGCTTTGTTACGTTTCAACAAAGAATCGCAAATGGAAACACGTTGCATTAGGTTTCTCTCAGTAAGATCATGTGGTACTCAAATTTTTGCTCCGACCTATTTTACTCCGACTTAATTTAGAAATCATACTAATTAGCATCATCTGTTACATAAATAAAAACATTAATTAGATTTTTAATTCCTGATGGAATTGTTGATTTTTTCTTGTTCGAAGTGTCCAGATACTCCGTTTTTTACTATTTGTCCGAATGCGATATATATTGCGCGGTGCGAGGTATCGCGCGTTGCGCGAGTGGCGGAACTCAACGTCACTCTTTTTTATGTTACCAGAACAAGAAAATGAAAACAATCTTTCCACTAAGCGGCAATCGAATCCACAACCGTTTACAGACAGACCTATCCTACTATACAAGATAAAGATAACTTTGTACAGTTACTTTAATTTTTCCTTACGTTCAGTAATTGCTCACACTTGGTCCTGATTACAATACAAACTACCACGTTACCGTTACAAGACGATTTTACTTCGAATTCTATTGGGAGCTAAGATTGAAATGTACAGTTTAACTATTAAATAGATCTTACGTATTTGCTAGTTTATTTCAAGTTAAAAAAGAGCTTGTGAAATGGCTATCGATTTCACTTTGGATCTCCTCTAAAAACGAGCGTTCCACAAGGATCTATTTGGGTTCACTTTTATTTCTTCTTTATATTAACCATCTGCTTTTTTTATGATAAGAACCTATGTGATATTGTACTTTTCGCAGATTATACTTCTTTGATATTTAAGGTGGACAGAAAAAAAAACTATGACAAAGTGCATACATAGTACATTATAGCATTTTGTTCGTTGGTTTGATATTAACAATCTAATGATAAATGCCTAATAAATATATTCAAAACTGAAAAACAAAGTAACAGTACATCGCATTTGTTCTTTTTTATTTTATTGGTAAAAATAAGACGCTCTAACTTTAAATAACAGGAACTTATAATTTTGTGTAATACTACAAAGATATATTTTATGTAAGCTTCTCGGTGTATCCCGCATATAACAGAGTAGGAAGGAGGAACCTGGAAAACTAGACACTCCGTTCCCATTCAGACACTCCTGTTTCCCACTTCCGTCGATTTTTTTAGGCATTGCGTATTGAACGGCGGAGCTGCCGCCTTTGCTTCATTACCAGAGCAAGAAAATAAAAATATTAGATAATTCATTACCTCGAGTCGGAACTGAACCCACAACATATCCTGCGGCACGACTGGCCTCAAGATATACCTTTATTATTACAATTACATGAATATACATAACAAAGTCCCTTAGATACTAGAGAATTCACCAAATACAGTGTGAATATGATAATTAACCTTTTATTATACATAGTTTCGATTACCAGCTCAAAGAACTATTCAAAGTAACTAATACATATTTCATGGAGGAACCGATCTATGCGTTCCATGACGTATATTTTAAAGATAATATTTCTACTATAAGTTTTCCAAAGCATGTTTTTTGAAATTCATGAGCGAACTATTCGTATAACGATGCTGTATTTGATATAAATGTTTTTGTAATGGATATGGTATTGAAAATAGGAATAGACAAATATGAAATAGTATAGAGGTTGTCGTGGAGTAGCGGAACAGCTTCGGACTGTAAGCGTGACAGTTGTGGGTTTGATTCGGCCATGGACAAAGCGTGGCTTGTACTTCCGTACGGAGTGTCTAAACACTAAGTCCCCTCTGCCTAGGCCTACCTTGCTATATGTAAAATACAGAGTCAAGCCAAAAATATATATTCTTCAATAGGCATTTTCTACAAAATGAAGGTATGTAAAACACGTTCAATAAAACACAGTCGATCGTTAGATACAAATTTGTACCATATAAACGATTATAGGCTACTTTAGAGCTCGAACTCGTATTTCCCATGAGACTGTGTACTATTGTTACTACAGCAAGTACTTGTATGCATCAAAGTATGTCTTTGTATATAATAAGCGGGCAACTGTAAATGTGAGAGATCAATTCCCATTCAAGGAAATGAAAAATTAAATGTTTTCATTTCTGCTCTGGTAACAATGCAAAGCGCGGCGTCAAGTTCCGCTACTCGACACACAATAGCTCTGGAACTGAAGTATTTCAATTGGGACGGAGTGTCCTAACACTTGGTTCCCAGATTCCCTTTGCCTACCTAAGTTACCTAAATTTTGTGCGGAATACAGCTGAAGCTAAATAATAATTATGAGGCCATAGTGGTACAAAGGGATAGCGTCTAATTGTAAAATCTAAATACGATACGGTTCGTTTTCTTTCGAAGAAGTGTTTCTTTTTTCATTTTTCCATTCTGTTATATGCTGCGGTGTTTTGTTCCGCCCTTATAAATTAAGTTAATGTTGTAAATATAGTGTTAACACTAGCGACTAGTCACACTTTGCTTATTCCGCTATACAGATAAATTTAAATTTATAATAAAAATCGAAGGCAAAACAATACCAATAAGCAAGGAATTATTTAGGATATTGTATAAACTGGTAACTGCGCGAACGTACTTCGTAAAATTTGTCCATTAAAATATTAAACTGAAAGTTTTAATTAAATTGAAATAACAAACTTTACAATACGTTTAGTTTCGTAATTAATAAATTTTAATTTAAATTATCTAGTTTTTTTTTCGTGCACTTATTTTATTGTATGAGTAGACAGGGCTATATTATAATTTATTTTTACATGCAATATATAAAAATTGAGGCCGTGGCGTAGCGACACAGCATCTGATTATAAAGACGATGGTTATGAGTTCGATTTACACTCGGGGGAATAATTTGTTTATTTTTTCGCTCTGGTAACATGGCGAAGCGTGGCATTGAGTGCCGCTACTCAGTATCACGTAATGCTGAAAGATTATTTAGTATAAAATCCGTATTTTTTATACAACTGATTTTAAAAATTCTTCAAAATAAGACAAACTCAACTTGTTGTTGTTGAGTGTGTCTTATTTCGAAGATTTCGTATCGTTGTCTATTTGTTCGGAGGCTTAAAACTTTTTTAGATTTAGGACGGAGACTGTATCAAGAAATAGATTTGAGATCAACTTTAACACTTTCATATAGAGTTTCTGTAGGTAACTAAATCCAATTTGAAGATAGGGACTACCTTTGTAGTTATGTGAGGCGATTTGATAAAACATTTAGGTTCCTTTTTTATATCTTCACGCAGCATCCTGCACATAAAAAGACAGGCAGAGGAAACCTGGCAACACACGAACAAACCTGAGTTACAAGACAAAGCGAGGCGTTTAATTACGCTACTGAATATGGAATATCTCGAAAAGTGAGTGTAAAATTGGGAACGGTTTCATTAAATTTCCTCACCCTTCCCTCCTGCATGAAACTAAAAAACTAACGGTAGAACTAAAACATATAGATTTATTAGAAAAAATATAGCAAAGTTTGCTAGTTGAAATAATGTCTCTAGTTCGCGAAAGTGAGTGTACGACATTTGACATCGCCTGGAGTGCGTGTCATTGATACCGTTTACCCGATATCAGCCTTTATGAGCTTCCTGAAGGAGCTTCGATTGCCCCACCGTAGCTTTTGAAGAAAAGATTTTTAAGTCTGCAATAAACAGAAATTGTAATTTTATTATACTACTCGCGGCTTCGCCTGCTTGTTCGGATAAAAGTACCTATGAATGTTACATGACATATTCTAAGAGCCCGAGGTAAGAGACAAAGTACAGTGAGCATAAATTGAAACAACTACCATAATGTGATATAGCCTATAGTTTTACTTGATAAATGGACTATCCAAGATAATTATAATTTTACTTTCAAACCAGTAATTTCTGAGATTAAATCCCTCAAACTGATAAATAAAATGAAGTACATTACAATTACTGTACTATAATACTAATGAAATAAAAAAATATAAACCAAAAAAAAATATAATTATTTTTTTTTGGTTTAATTTTTTTTTATAATATTTTGTAAAGTTAAACACAATTTGGTCATAATTGTCAAAATAGTAAGTAAAATATAAAAGGTGTGAAATTAGTAGCGTAGTTTCATTCATTGCTTGTGAAATTGGAATCCACAGACATCGCAATCGATCACTTAAGTCTTTATTGTGGGATGCACCAACACGGCGTTTTTTTATTTACATTTGAGATGTTTATACTCCAAACGCGACAGTTGTAGGTTCGAATCCCACTTTTACTAGTGTTAGCTATATACTTCACTCTCTGCAAATTTTATAGACATTGGAAATTGGAATTATAGAATTCAACACTGCGTTTTATCTTCTATCAAACGATTCCTCCGAGTGAAATTAGAATCCACAGCAATAGCAATCGATCACTTAGGTCTTTATTGCACCAACACAGCAATTTTTATTTAAATTTGTGATATTTATAGTAAGCTAAAGTAGCTTCGCGCTTCTCCCACATTAAGTCCCTTTTAGCGCAGAGCTACTTCAAATGCGACAGTTGTAGGTTCGATTCCCACTTGAAATAATTAATTTATTTCATTTCCTCTCTCTAGAAAGCGCTGCGTTGATTTTCATTACTCAGCACGCAATGATTTGTCAATTAAGTGGTACGTAAGAGGTGTCTGAGCATTACCCTGCTAAATGCGGGATACAGCGTGAACAGCGAGTGCGTTCAGAGTGAAGAAATGTAAATTCCTACGAGAGGCAATCGAACCCACTACTGTGGTATTCATACTATGGAATATACACTGATACATATGGAACATATACTGTGGTACAGTCGCCTCTAAATATATCTGGTAGTAAATGCAGTACATATTCATTATAAATTCAGCTCGTTTTAAGTATAAATACGTAGTATATTTCAGGACGTCCCATTTTTCTCAGCGGAACATATATCACGTGACACAATAAGTGTCTCGTAAAACTCCTAAAGAGAGGTTCGCGTGTCCACAAAGCGAGTCGAGGATAACGTTATATGAGTAATATTATAACTATTTGCAATTGAAAGTCATAATTTTTATGACGTTACTTTGTTTATTTTATTATCATAACATAATATTTTTGAAATTTCATTCTCGCTATGGTAACGAGGAAAAGCGTGGAGTTGAGTCTCATTCAACACGCATTGCCTCCAGGATTTGCCGGAAACTGCAGAACGAAAGTGTCTTAATGGGAACGGGCCTCCTACCTTTCTATGTAGCGTGAGGCTTAAAAACACACATAATGTTGATACCTATGTCATAATATATGAATAAATAGAATTTTAGGTTATTAAAATAAAAAATATTTTCAAAATAAAAACATAACACATCGATAAATATTTTATATACATTCATACATTTATATAATGTAAGTTAAAAACTTAACATAAACCTAGTAATAACAACTGAAGGAGTCCATACATCTCACTTATACGTATATGAAAAAATGTAGACGCCATTAGTTATACTTTGCGAAAGATATAAATTATTTTATTTTTATTAAGTTCCTTCTTATATTAATATGCATACGAAACAAACGAAATTTGAAGCAAAATCACTAACATACAGTAGATTAACAGGTTGTAATGGCAGTGGGCAATGGGCCTGGTGACATATGAACGGAACAACAGAACTTACCTATGAATGTGAGTCTTCCGTTGACATGTTTCCTCACAAAAAATGTTTTTTTAAGTGTTTTCTGTTTTAACAAGACAGAACCTAGTATTAATTAGTGGAACTCGACGCCGCGCTTTATCTTGTCGTAACTGAGATATAAAAATAAACGTTTTACTTACGTGGGGATCAAACCCACAACCCTCACGCTTATAATCAAAGGCTATCCCACCGCGCTGCAATATCTACTAATTTAAATAGAGAAATACCTGCTCTGGATGCATAGAAAAATAACGACTACATAAGTTACATTGACAGAATGACATCGCTACGTTCAATTGATGTATGTTACATACAACCGTACGCTTATAGCAGATTTTATATTGAACGATCGACGTAGCCTCTAGCAAGCTGTTTCCCGTAAGGGCAATGCATAACAAAACGCTGCAATGATTTATACGATACGAACGCTGGGCTTCGAAAGAGAAAAAAAGTATGGACGTATGAATCAAATTTTGAAATATTCGGGTTAACTAAGTTTCGGGGCTTGAGGTTATTTCTTTGTATGTATGTAAAAAGTGGCATGGTCTGGTATGGTAGAAGCCGCGAGGCACCCACGCGTGGTACTTTCTATATTTTCTAACAAGCTAAGCATCGTGGGTAGACGGTATTTTAAGTATTCTCATTACGTGGCTATTTACGCCGGGTGCCTGACGTTGAGTGCTGCATCACTTACCAGGACCCAGATATGCACAAGTTGGGGTCTACGTGGCCCCCATGATACTAGTTACATTAGATTTTTGACATCATAATTTTTTTTACAACATTTACATCAAGATGTCGCGTCCTGTAAGTGATGATACAAGAGATCGTAAACAAAGATTCTGATTCTGAATAAGTGGAGAGAGAGAGACCAGTAGACGAATGTAGCGATAGTGAAATTTTAAACTATACAAAACGCTGTCACTTAAAGGATAGAAACAAATTGAAAAATTGCTACAAAGTGCAATAATTATTCAAAAATAATTTGCAAAGTACATAGTAGCACAAAAACACTATATGATAATTGTAAAGACCGAACAAAGTTTTGTTATTGTATTCATAAGTGAAGACTGATGTAGATTTTTTGAAATGTTAATAAGAGACTATAAAGCCTTATAGCGTATAAGCGTTTTTATTTAAGTTAACATATTTTAGATTAAGTAAAAGAATACCATTTTTGGTTATAACCTTCAAACAATAAATTTCATAGATATTATTAACATTAAAAGAAATATTATTAAAAAGTTTTTACTATTTTGTGACCTCTTGTAATTATTAAGTAGGAATATTTATAAAAATAAACAGTAATTGATTTCACAAATCTAGCCTATTATTTGTCATTTATGAGTATTTATTTAATCAAGTACATAGTTAAAATTTGCTTGGTAAAAGCAAATATCATTTTGGGAGCCGCACGGCCCCCATAATACCAGTTAAGTTAGTCAAATTTACGACACTAGTCAAGGGTTAAGTAACCTAAAAAAATATTATGAATTTTAAAATAACAATACCAATATTTATTAATTATGATAAGTCGGAAGATTTTTAATAATATTTCTGATTTGGCAGAATAATTCTTAACCATATTTTTTGTAGATTCACGCTGTATCCCACATACTGTAGCAGAGGAAACACAGTGTTAAGACACTCCGTAACCCGTGCACCGTACAATTTTCAAGTCATTAAGTGTTGATTGGTGAGACTCAACGCCGCGCAATATTTTTGATTCATCAAAATAATTCTTAAACGTAAATTAATGACAAATAAATCACATTTATAAAAGAATGGGAAGAACATCTCACTGCTACTATTTGCAATATATTATTTATGGCTTTTTGTAAATAATGTTTGTATAACCTCAATAACCTTAGATAATATCTACTATTATCTTGTTCAAATATTCAAACTAAATATTAATTATAAATTATATATTAAAAATAATACCTCGTATATGTCAAAACGTGTAATCAAAGTAAAATATCATATTGATGAAAATCGTACTAATTGTAATAATAGTGTTCGTATCGGATAGGTCAAAGTATACTTTTAGCATGACTCAAATTTGAGCTAACTTAATAAGAATCGTTGAATTTTGCTATTTAAAATGTGTAAAATTCGCGTAATTCAACTGGTTTAATCGGTAGAATCGAAGGCGTCCAAAAACATATATTCCAAAATATACGCGATAAACTTGATTTAATAGTTCTTTTAACATTTGAGCTGACTTACCTCAGGCCGGGGATATCATCTAATTGGGTTCCATCAGGTAGCTGCCAAGCTAGCTGAGGAGTTGGGAACCCGTGTGCAGCACATGATACTCTGGCACCAGTGCTGTTGGAGAAGACCAAGCGTGATGGAGGTTCCATTAGGAAAACAGGTCCGTGCTCCTGACCCTCGCCACCTGTTAAGAGAAATATAAAAAAAAAAATTTAAGCTCCGTACTTTATGTGGCATTTAGCATGGTACGCTAAGAAGAACTAGTACCAAGCCATCTGATCTATGGTTTCCGCTTGAATTGGTTATGGAGTGGCGGAACTTTGATACCCAAATAGTTTTTATTAGTATTATACTCGTATATATCTAAGTATGTCGAGTTATATATTGTAGGAGATCCTAAATTGTACTTACTTTAATCGTGTTTAAAGCAAAAAACGAAGGACAAAAATAGATAATCTAATTCGGAAAATTTTTAGGGTTCCGGATCTCAAAATGAAATAACTAAACCCTTATAAGATTAAGTTTCATCTAAATCAGTTTAGTAGTTTTTACGTCAAAGTGGAACATACGTCTACCCTCGAAAACTTTCACACTTATTATATAAATTAATTACAGTATACACAGTATATCTTATTATAATAGTAATATGATATTATTTTACAATAGTAATAGGATTTGAGGCCAGTCGTGGCGCAGGGGCACAAAATGTGACTGTAAAACCGACTAGTTGCGGGTTCGATCCCCACTCGAAGAGATGAAATATCTATTTAAATTTATTTTTTCATTTCTTCGCTCTGGTGTTGAGGCGCTGCATTCAGTTTTGCCACTCAACATGCAATGCCCCCAGAATTCGGCAGAAAATGGGGAATGGAGTGTCTTAACAATAGGTTCCCTCCCTCTGCCTGCTGAGTGCGGAATACAGCGTGGTGCTGATTTATTCTTATTTTATTTAAGAACGTTCGTTTCGTAAATTGTTAAAATCAAATCGTAAAAAAAAATAAAAATAGATAAAATTATACACGGGATCTCTTCGATTTTTTTACAAAATATGAACAGTACTTTTATATTACTGGACAATGCTCTGCTAAGTTCACAGACATAACGGAAGTGTCTGCTTAATGGAAACAGAATATCCTAACTCTAGGTTCCCAGGTATCCTATATCTATCCTGTTATATGCAAGATACAGCGTGAAGCTACAAAAAATAAAATATATAATAAAAACATATTGTTACGAATATCTAAAAGACGACGTAATTTTTTTTTATTTGTGAAATTATTTTAGAACTCACAATCATCATCAAAAAAGAAAACTCGATTACCTCCAGCTATTTCTATCAAAAGGCACTAAATAGGCTGAGCAGCGTACAAATACTCAAATTAACGGCGAGAAGTGCTACTGTGAGACCGTAATGTGCCATTTGCATTTCAAACGTCTGTACTGATTTTGTACCACTTCTGGTAATCTCATTATCTATGCTAAGTAGAACTGGATACTAGAATATTATATTGAGCTGCTTGTAATTCTTGAACATTACATTATATAGACGCTATTCTACGAATATATGAACACTAGCTTTTATCTTCGTTGTGTATCACGTATTACACTTTCTAAGGTAAATCCGATCACAGATGCAGTGACGTCGAAACGATTAACGTGGTTTTATATAACCTATAGGCTACCCCCTGTAGGGTACCCTACAGAGATGCTAACAACATAAATAAGTTGTAACAAGCGTATAAAAATTTCGACGTAGCTTGGCGAGAACGCATGGCTTAGTGGTCAAAGCGCCTGGTCGGTTTCCAGGAGGCGCGGGTTCGAGTCCCGCTGCGTTCAAATTTTTATACGTTTTCTAAATAAGTATTTTTCTTTCCTAAGTGTGGAATAACACTTTAAAAATTTTTAAAAAACCTATAGGTTTTTAAAATTGAACCAGAAGTTCTTGAGATTAGAAAAAAGTATTCTGCACCCTCCACCAAGTACATCAAATCGTAGTAGTTGATCCAAATTATGCATATATTAGCTGAGCTTACCGTATTAAGGGCTCAGGCCTAAAATGTTGTAGTGGATATCATTTACATTACAAACACTTGCCAAATCCACTGATTTGCTAACTTGACAGACACTAATGACTAATCCTGTATTTATCAGAAATTTAGAGAAAACCTAGAGCTAAATCTCTCCGCTCTCCACACAAAGAGATAACGTACATTCGGATTTAGTATAAATATGTAATGGCACAGCTCCTGACTGTAAGTGCCACCCAACACTCAATATTCCGAAAATTAGACGGAAAGTGGCGTATCGAGAGTTTTAATACTAGATCCCCTTTATCTCTGTTGTATACATGATACAGCGCGAAACTGATAACTTAATGTCACGTTAATCCTAAAAGCGAATTTCAAAGGCTATTATTTTTCATAATATCCATTGTATGAGGAACACGTTGAAATAATCCAATTCTCTCATACGTAACTCGCCCAGAATATCTAGGTCGGAGATACGAGTAGATCGAACTGATGCTATTTTGGTTGTGATGCAATATTAATAATGTCTATTACCTTTAAGTATTTCAAAGGTTTGGGAATCTAATAATATTCGTGGAATTTATTTTATCCTTCTTTTGCAAGTTGAAGATGTTGTTAAGCAATGAATAAGAAATGTTGATTTGGGATTTTTGTTTTCTTTTTAATCTTTTTTTTTACGTTCACGCTGTACCCCACGTGTAACAAAGTAGGCAGATGGAACTTAGTGTTAAAACAACCAACTTTGCGTTTAATTATTAAGAGATAGATACTAGACAGGTAGCAGAGCACAACGCCGCATTTTGTCATGCTATCAGAGTAAGGAAATAAAATTGTATGTGTAGAGCACAACGCCGCATTTTGTCATGTTATCAGAGTAAGGAAATAAAATTGTGTGTGTATTTTTTTTGCATGACCAAATCTCTTTATATAATAAAAGGATAGAAAGGTCAATTCTGTACATGAAAGATATAAAAAAAATAAAAATCAGGTCCGTTTATATGTCGATTATAGAACCTAAATAACCACTCAGCAGAATTCTTGTCTGTCTGTCTGTCTGTCCGTCTGTCTGTCTGTCTGTCTGTCGGTTTGTTTGTTCGTCAATCACGCAAAAACTACCAGACAGAAATTGATGATTTTTTGCATGGTGTTAGCCTAGGGTCCCAAGGTACATTTTTTTTGGGTTTCATTCCGAATTTCATTATAGTTTTCTTTTAAAAAAATAAAAACTGAAAAATGTAAATTACTTAAAATACCGATAACTACTGTATGAAATTTAATTATTTTTAGCATGGTAATAGTTCAAAGCTTAATGCAATTTATATAATAGTTTTTATCATTGAGTATAAAGAAATTTTACCAGAAAAAATAACATAATTATATTTTTTAATAAAAAAATCGACTTCTTCAATTTCAACCGGATTTCATACTCTGAACTTAACCAAACTTTCACCAAACTATCCTTTATATGTACCCTTTCTAATAAAAAAAGAATCATTAAAATCGGTTGAGTTGATATTTAGATATTCGTCCATTTGTCGCGCACATACATAATGTAAATTTGAGATTTATATGATTTTCTCATAGATACCATTGTCGGAAATGAACTAAATTAAAATAGGACTGGACGGAATGCACTAGCTTCCAAATAAAAAAAGAATCATCAAAATCGGTTCACACAGTCAAAAGTTCTGAGGTAACAAGGATAAAAAATACAGTCGAATTGATGAGCTCCTCTTTTAATAAGTCGGTTAATAGAATCTGACATAATTAAATTACGATTATTTTATTTAACCACAATTAAAAAGAAAAAAGTAAATTGAAGCCGTTCGTCGCACAGGGGCACAAAGTGTAACTGTAAACTGGTTGTGGGTTCGATTCCCACTTGAGGAAATGAAATATTTATTTAAATTTATATTTCCATTTCATCGCTCTGGTGTCGAGGCAAAGTATGGCGTTGAGTTTAACTATTCAGCACGAAATGCCTACAGAATTCCGCGGAAAGTAGGCAACAGAGTGTCTTAACACTAGGTTCCCTTTGCCTACCCTGCTGCGTGTGGGATACAGCGTGAAGCTAAAAAAAGAAGTACAATTAATAGTTGTTTAGTCTACCATAATTATTATTTTAAACGTCAACGTTGGTGACATTAACAAAAATAATAAAGTACGTATATTTGTCGGGACTAGCTCAAATGACGATGTAGACATCGTCATTTGAGCAGAGCAATAAAAAATATATGTATTTGGAAAGTAAATTCTGATTGTGAGTTCATAGTTTATATAGTTATAGTTTATATAGGTATATAGTTTATAAAAGTTTATAATGTGTTTAGATGACGAGGTAATGTCAATACATTTTAATCATTGACAAGTACGTTGCATTCATTTACAGTAGATATATTTCTCAAGAGAACTTTCTCAAGACTTTATATACAAAAAATACATTAAATAATCATGTTAAGGAAGTATCAAATATATTTAATGAATTAAACTTAATGTACATCTGTTAAAATAGCGTGAAGCTGATTAAACTTAATGTTATATTCAAAACAAATGAATTGTATGTAAATTTATTAATACATTTCAAGTGTGAAAAAAAGAAAATATGCAATATAATTGCGTTTCTCCTTTTCTTTCCAATATTTTATATTTTTATTATTTATATCGATATATCAGCGACGTAAATGCGGGAACAGAGCCATGCCATCTTAGTACAAAGTAACCTCTAAAATATATATTT
>JAATLQ010038641.1:0-10884 GCA_013421005.1 Heliconius erato x Heliconius himera
TTTTCCAATTCCTTATGCGATTTTCTTTCAAATGATGTGCGATTCACATAAAAAACATATGAGTGCAATTTTCTCCAAAAACGAGTTACGAAAAACATTAATTAAAGGTGATTGCGGCAGGATTTTTTTGGGCAACCCTAGTGTAATCTATTCTACTATCATGTATCATTCTTAAATATAAGTTTCATTAGAAAATCTAATCCCTACAGTTTTAAACGATGGGATCTCCACCTATTACGGCAATAGTTACAAACGCTCTCTAAGAAAATAACGAAAAAATATTGCAAAATATACAGTTTATATACAAATACAAAATAATATAGTAATAGCTACTTTTATTTCCTTGTTGGACGATTAAGTCATTAAATTTAATTCTATTTAGTTAGCCTTGAGTAAATTAAATAAACGTGGTACTCACGCGTCATTGTGCCGTTTATTAGATGAAAGTACCATATATACATATATACTTATCAAGTCAAATTTAAATATCCTTTGTTTAATTAGGCCATTACAAGAACTTTTGAATCGTCAAATTATATAGAAATGTCAGTAGTGTCAGTCCCATAGAGCCTGTAGTAATCTTTTCATAATATAATTTTCAATAAATGTATAACCATCAAAACCATCTAAGGTGAACAAGGGAACATAAAGTAAGTTAAAGCAAGACAAGGCGAGGGTGAACGTGTCGTATGCAAAAATAAGTGGTGTCTAAGTTTGGCGCAGCTAATTCCGTGGTAACCTTTTGAGGCGTCGCGAGCTATTTATATAGGCGTGTTGGTGGCTTGCAAATTGCGAGAATGTACGCCGCATTCTCTGACCGCCTACTTGTAGGGCACATCTGGACTCTAGTACTAAGGATTATTATTACTAAATACGATATTTAGTTTATGTATTTTTTTATTATTTTATATTCTTAATTGCTACTTATGTAGTCAAGTTTACTTATATCGCTCTTTTCTTTATATTTCTCTCTCATTTTATCCCGCATATAGTAGGATAGGCAGAGTCAGGACACTCTGTTCTTTATTTTTGGAAATATGAACATTATGTATACATTAAAATATTTTCGACAATATTTCTACTATAACAAACAAGATATGTTATACACATTTAAATATTCTATTCACAAATCCGTCTTATATGGCAAAGATGAAATAAGGCAGATTAGCGAATGGCTGGGTGGGCCTCATTGTTTAAGACATACAATGGAACCTTGAGCTCGGTCGCGTCAACTCAGTATGTAATCAAAAAAATATGTTCCTGTCATAAGTAAAAAAAATTAATAAAAATACTTTATTTGTTCAACAGATTGTTTAACAGATTCAGTGTCATATTAGGAAAAATAATAAATTCGAGGTTTTACATTTCGAATCATCTAAAGAAAGATGCCTTATTTGCAAACGCACTTTTTTGTCTAATAATATTTCTAAGAGGCCGTCGTGGTGCAAGGGCACAGCGTCTAACTGCAAACGCAATGGTTGTGGTTTCGATGCCGCTCTGAGATATGAGTTATTTTTATTTCCTAGACCAGGAAACAAAAGAAAGCTTGGCGTTGAGTCCCACCTGTGCGTGGGAAACCGAGCTTCTAGCCTTAGGATATCTATTATATAGTGCCATCAAGGTTACCAGCGTGAAGTTAAAAAAAATGTGACAAAATTGGAAAGCTTATCAAAACTTGTTTGATTTAAAGTGAAATTACATTATTCAACGAAAAAATAGAAACTGCAAAGGTATGAGATTTATTTCACGCAAAAAAAAAAAACATATAAACCAAATATGGCGCTGATAACACATGACGTCACGATAAACTACTTTCTATTTATTAGAAGTATTAAAAGGCTGTTTTTTTTATTTTAAAACTTTTACCTAATTAAATGACTATAAAACTTAAAAAAAGAACTAACATTTTAAAGGCATTAGCTACATTAAATTTTTTATATCTTTTCTAAATAAATATTTTACTTTCCTACTTTCGATGTAATAACACTTTTAAAATGTAAAAAATAATTAGTTTAGACGCCATCGTGGCACATAAAATAGTGACTATATAAAAATGTTTTGATTGTGGGCTCGGGTGTATTTTATTTTAGTTTTTTTAAAAATGAAGTAAATAAATCAGCTTCACGCTGTTATCCTGCTCCTCGAGTGGGGATCGAACGCATAAACAGTCGGTTTTACACACTTTGTGCCGCTGCGCCACGACTGGCCTCAAGTCAGTTTAGTTTTTTTCTCGTTCTAATTAGACTAAATAAATAACACCACACTATGTATTGTACGTATGTATGTATACTTAATGCACCACACCTGTATAGCGTTAGAAGTGGAGTAGTGGAAATGCACGTAGTTCTCATACTTTAACTTAAAAGGTATATAAGCCGAAACGTCCTATTTGTAGCAACCTAACCTAGTGCACTAGAAGTAGTGTGGTGTAAACGTCACAGTGTTTGTCTTATATCACTTTATGTAAAAATAAAGTGAACTAACAATAAGCCTTTGTATTGATTTTTACTTAAAAATAGCTTTATATATTATGTTAAGGGACTGGTTTCAATATTACACAATGAACAAAACTGAATATTACCACAATAGAAATAGTCATTTTGATTGATGGCACTGCTCATATTTTTGAATATGACATTACTATTACAATATACAACAAAAGTTGCATCATATATTATTAGAAAGTACATTATATTTTGAAAATTATATTTTCTTCTCGAAACTAAACTTTATTTAAATAAAATTCACTAAAAACTAGTTAGTAATATCTTATCTTGTCTTCTTATAAGAACGATAAAATGTACACAACTTTGAGTGGAAATAGAACCCACAACCGTTGTGGTTAGAGTCAGACGCCTTGTCACTGAACTACAAGGGCCTCAACTATACATATAAAAGTATTTTGATATAAATGTAACGGTCGAATTAGCTGCTACTTCGATAGGAAACGTTAGAACTTTGCGGTGACACGTATACAATGGGGCTGCGGTTTGCGGTTCGATTCCAGTTACAGCGCCATGAAACACGAGATTGTACAAAATGTGAAATTAGTCTGTTGTTACCTGCCATATTGAGTTACTTATTACACATAAAACATGTAAAATTGTTACGTTACGTACTGTTTTTTTTCTACTTGTTTACTTCTAGTTTATTACACTTTATTGAAAATTTTCACTTTTTTGTTAGTTTTATAAAAAAAATAACGATTTTAAAGTCAAAATAAATTGATTAGCAAGTTTTTTTTAATTAGAAGATATTCGGAAAAGTACAAACAAACAAACAAACATAGAAAACAAGTACAGCGGAACAAAAATAGAAAACTCCGTTCTTCTCGCAAACTATAAGATATATCCATTTCATTTGTCATCTGTAGTGTTAATAAAAATATTACAAAAAAAAAACTAACAAAAATTTATGAAAAATAAAGTAAAGAATAATATTTGGGAAGTGGGAGATAATTATATAGACAAAAGTGAGTAATGATCATTACGCATACATTAGAATAGAATAGTTGCTAATTGTAAGAGCGGTTAGCGCGGATGAGATCATACTAAGTAAGTTGGTTTGATCTCAAATACTCGTATATAGTATGGTAGGAAGAGGAAACCTTATGTTGAGACTCTCTGTTCCTATTAAGTTACTAATGTTGCCCACTTTCCGCCAAAATTCTGGAGGCATTGCGTGTTGAGTGGCGGAACTCAACGCCGTTACTAAAGCGTGGAAATGAAAATAATAAAAACATCACTTTCTCTAGTAGGAAACGAACCCACAACAGGTCGCGTTTACTTGCGCCGCGACTGATCAAACGAAAGCAAAAATACTTGAATATGCAAAATATATAATTTGACCACGAACATAAACAATATTTTTTGGGGTTGGTTAAGTTTCTATATAATTTAAAAAAAGAAGACCGTCATATTATCCAAGACTAGATTTTACTTGTGGCGTTGGTCAAGTAGAAGGATGAATGTACTGTGTATAACACTTTGTAAATGGGCGAGGTAGCTCTGACCGCCGGTACAGTGCGTTAACATCAAAACGATTAACGTGATGTAATAACTCTGTCCCGAAAAATTTACCATCAAACACAAAAATATTTTTTTCATTTCATCCAGTATTAACTTAGTCGGAGGACTATCTAGATTACCGCCAGTATTTCACTTATTGTACTTTACAATTCTTTTCGTTCGAGTCTTTTCCCAGAACCAGCTATCTTTGCGTGTGACTGGTGTTGACTTTGACGTACTGATTCAGTGTAATAAATAAGTGATATCATCTCTTTCAGTATAAACAGCAGTAAAATTTTAATTTCCAAACAATAATACTAACAAAGTACTAACAAGATACTTGTTAAATCAGATATTTTTACAAGGAGCACAGCATAGAAGCCTTAGAAGCGCACAAGGCCGTGCTAGATGTCGTCACGCCATGTTGCGAGGATAGGCGTTCGACCGCCGATCGATAGCATAATTGGACTATTGTAGTATGACGTCAACAACAGAACCAAACGTTATTTATGGTAAACCTGTCTGTCATATTTATTATTTCAAGGATATCAAAGCAATGAAAATGTGGTAAGTGTGGATTGGAATTTTATTTGAAAAAGCAAATCAAATGTCCGAAAAGCAAAACATCAACTGTATAGCTGTGTGTGTGTGTGTGTGTCGATGGTGTTAGAAATAGTCATAGAGACATAAAAGTTACCTTGTTTATAGCTTGTATTTAATTATTTACAAACATATTTAAAAAAAAAAAACTAAAAATAATAGAGAAGCGACCAAAAGTTATTAATAAAACAAATAGTATCAATCAATAAAGTAGCGTGGTGTTGATCGGGATATCTATAAAAAGCTTTAGAAAATATTTAAGAATAGACTATTTAAGCAGTGCGCCAGGCCGGGGCCGGGGCCGGGGCAGACGATAGCGCGTAATGAATCTTAATTATCGACGCTGTATATAACAATAGAACCGGGTGTAGGAGAGAGCGGGAGCGGGACGAACTAGTCTTCATCTGATAATTGTCATTTGGTCTAATATCTTTCACAGAACAGCTTTTGAAGCTTTTTCATATTTATTATGAAATAATCATAAACAAATTATTATAAATGATTTGATATACCAATACAAACTACGATTCCAAATATAATTAATATAAAACATTTGAAAGAAAAAAAAAATAACATCAGAATATAGTCAATTTAGCGGCACTATGGGAACGTTTCTTGTCAGATTGCCAGCCGCAGCCGTAAGTAGTGGAAGGCAGATCCGTGTATAATTTAGGGTAAGTGTTCGGTTCGATGCTCCGGACGTGTAATCGCGACAAGCGCGGTGGCTGGCTGGGTGCCAGGGGAATATGCAAATTCGTTTGCATTTCTGCGACTCCCTCCCAGACGGCGAGCAGTTAGATAAGTGCGTTGTCAACACGAACGCTCGACTGTTGCAGAACACTGCAAAGCTATTTGCGTCTATGGCTTGTGTGTCTCATTTTAAGTAAACTACTACAATGAAATTCTAATATTATCATAATCTCTACTTTTAAGTATTTTAATTAATGTTTTCGACTAAAACTAAAGAAAACTTTACAAATAAATAAAAACAATCAGCACATATAATTTTTTGGCACTACAATCTGTGCCAGAGGTCGTGGGTTCATTGGCCGTGCAAGACGTCTGCTTCGACTGATATTTTAAGGCGACATGTCTTAACATTTTCAACATTCTTAATCTATAATTGGCTAACATAAAGCGGACAGTTTCGGCTTTTGGATGTTATTGTATAATTAAATAAGTTACTTATTTTACCTTAGCTGTCTACTAATTGTGCATCTAGAGTTTTTTTTTTCAAATGCCAAAATAAATTTTATAGTCTTTTTCTAAGCTTTAAATTTACTCAACACTGTAAATGCCGCATTATTTAAAATGCACAAGTAATTTTCAAATGCAATTTTCATTGCACACAGGCGCCAGATTTAAATCCTGACTAATAAGCAGTAACGGCGCGATATCAGATATAAATGAGTTGGTTGAATTAATTCAGTCGATGATTCAGCCCTCGGTGGGTATAGAGCGACAATGGGTCTCTGCGATATGTACTAATAATGTTTTCCGGAGACGCTGATAGACCAGAATTCACGATTTCCGACTCTTTAAATTCCATATAATTCTTATTGTGAATGTGATTGATTGTCGTATGGATGGTATTTTGTCAAAGATCAATCGAATTAAAGTTACGTTAGTAATAAACTTACTCTTATGGACCTTGGACCTGTATTTTATCAGTAGAATACACGTAAATAGAGAAATGTATTTATAGGAATTTGTTGAAACAATTACTACGCAATCTGTCAGGAGATGGTAATTTAAGATAACGATTAGCCGAGACCCGGCGAGTCCAACCGTTATCTGTCATTCTAATTGATTTACAACAGCCTTATAATTAGGAGATACAAGCCAGATCTCAGAAAATCATAGGGCTAGAGCGCTTATTTTACGTGCTCTCGCTGTAATTTTCTATATAACAACACTTCATCAGCCAGTCACTTTGGATAATGAAAACAAAAGGAAAAACTTCACCCCAATAAAACAAATGGCGTAGGCACTGTACAGAAAAGACTATAAATGACTCTGTAAAAGCGCGAACCACATAATAATGGCTCGAGAAAGGTCAACTGTTGATATATTGAGTCATAAATTTCTGTTGCCTCTATTACGTGATGTATGAGGGTAACCTTACATTTTATTGTTGGATCAAGTTAACAAAGACATGATTATCTGAACAGAGGAATTAGGGCAAAAATTAGGTTTTTGGGGAGTCGAAGGTGTCGACCGCGATCGATGTGAGTTGCTTGACCCGCCTATTTATATAGCGCCCAGTTTAGAAGTGTAAACAGGCGCATGCGTGTGCTTCACGTTACGTTCCGCTACAATAAATCTTGGGTCTGGACGTGTGACACATTTCACTGTCAATTATACTTCATTGACATCGATTGTGCTTACTGGAACTCCTTGTACTTGAACTAGAACAGAGCTGCTCTTAGTAGGCGCCTATATTTTCAACTATAATTTCAAATAATATGTATTTTTGGCGATATATACGAAATAATTTCTTTGTATAACACAAACTTCTATACGCAACCAATAAAATGAACCACGCCATTGGGTTACAGATTGAATGGGGTCAATCAAGACGAGAGACGCGGATCGCAAGCCCCTGCACAATAGTTAATTGGTCGTTCGCCTCCATCGCTAATAGGTTACCTGCATTGGTCGGCTGATTAAAGATATACTGATTGAGCTTTATTCCTAATCATATATATCTATTATATTATTATATACATTACGCAACATTTATTGTCACAAAACTACCAAATTATATTACATTACATGTAACTTAAATGCTATCCTATAGAAAAGAAGTAAGAACTAATCTCCCTAGAGAAATCCCGCAAAATCTTTTAGATATACGGATCGAAGCCAAGCTCGTGAGAGGTATTTCCGAGCTGACATCTAGTTGGATTCGGAAAGCCTGTCGTTCAATTATCCCCACCCCAACGCGCTCATATTGATCGCACCGCCGACCCCTCCCCCGTGTCAGCTGATTTGTTCAAGTATAGCATGAAGACTTCATTTTATACAGCCTACGGATTAAATCGATGTTTCTAGGGGCTGTTATACAACATGACCTCATTAGATTGTATTGACTTAAATTATAGGAAATTCAAAGTTTTATTTCATTTCCTCAAATAGCATTAATTTTATGAATACATATTTTACATTCAATTATTAATAAAATCAATTTTTATTATTTATAAGAGATACTTTTGAAAATAGCATGATATAGGTGTTAGGTCAAAGTAATGTCGATATATTCACTCGGCTGATAATAAATCCAAGAGCTGAGCAGGTTTTTGATTTTGTAGCATTGTTCCGCAAATAACATTAGAGGAGTACTCCTCAGCCGCTATCTCTGTCGGGCGAGTGAACGACTCTTTATCGTGGTGTGACATCACCATTAAAATAAGTGACCTGTAAACAATTGGCTCATTTCGATAGGAGGAAACCACAAAGCTATTTAATATGAAGAGTTGTCACCGCTTATGTATTACTTAACAATTCAAAAGTTATGTTAAATATATGAATCGAATAATGATTACTTTGTTATTAGTTAAAAGCTAAAACGCGAGCTTGGTCTTGTATACAACACTAAAGGTATCGAGCACAAAATATATTTGTTCGAAGCACCAATACCGATGATTCGCAATAAAATTTTAGTCGTCATAAAATATGTTATTCAACGGAATTTATGTGCAATTAAGCGGACCACTGCATTTCCTGGGCACTCGACGAGTTATACGCTCGCTATTTTGACTCGACTCCGCTTCGGCAATAACGGCATTCTTGCATTGGCGTGCAGTTCAGCGCTCTCATCAGTATGAAGTTGCTATCGAAAACTCATAAAATATTCACCGAAGAAGAGGTCAACAAACTTGGTGATGCAGGCAGATGATGCTCCAGAGGCGCCTCCCCGCCCACGATTCTCAACGGAAAATCCAAAAAGACATTGACAGAAAATTTACAGAATTAAATTGAAATATTCCAAGACAAAACAAAAATGGCAGCGTCGTCAAGAGAGAACGTAACACTTTTTTGTCAGTGGCGTCGTGGGTAGACACGTGATAAACACAGACGAGCATGCCAAATATTATATTAATGCAAATTGTAACAGATTATGAATACTAGTAACATGTGGTTGTTCTTGTAATTCTAGTGATATGAATAGAATATAAAGCGATATCTGTCGGTCGGTTTATAACTGACTGACTGTATAGTTTTACATTTAAATAAAAACATTTTTAACAACTATTAAAGTAACTCTTTAAAAAGCGATTCTGAAGTCATATTTGTGTACATTTTGCTTGGTCGAGTAAACACGAGTGGGTAAATTTTACAGGGAAACACGCATATATATATAGTTTTGTGGCCGTCTAAAACTGTCAAGAGTGACCGCGGGGGAGTTGTAAACAATCGTTTACGTACCAATGGAACATTAACTATTATCGCATTTAGAATGGATATAGTGTTGTAATGGAAAGTTGCCCAAACAACAGATAACGCACGCAACTTGCACGATGAAACCTGCACTTGTGCACAATGTGCCGTTTAGTTTCAATTGTTTTATAACTGTGTAACTTCCTAATTTGTGGAATATCCTGCGTAGACGACAGTGTATGTACATCAAGTAAAAACTAGACTATAATCACCTTTTCTAAGGTTGCTGCTGCCTTACGCGAGCTCTTTTAGCTCTACATTCTCAAATAGAGCGTCTTTCTTTTCTATTCTTAAGAAAAACACTACTAACATATTAAGCTAGCCACACAGATTATCATCAAAGCTACAAATAAAATATAAAATATCGTTATTCTAAATGCAAATTTTTGCTGTGCAACAAATACACGTCATCGTTTGTCATTATCGGAGCAGGATAAGCTCTTTACAGGAAAACAGGCATCTGTTTATCAAGGACTCTTTCCTGCTTGCGTATACGTTGGGCAAATTAATTTGCAGCCGGATATGACATCGATATTGTTAGCCGCAAATGGTGTAGAGTACGTTATAATGGCCATTAAAATTATAAATAAAGTGTTGACGCCATCAATAGACGATAGTAGTAAATTTAAATTCTGTTCAAAAGTATTTGAAATATTCTCATTTGCTTGGTTTGATTGGGAAAATCTGGTTGGCGGCGTTAGGTTCCGTCATTTCAAAAACTTTAAAATGTAAGAAAACTCTCCTTTCGTTGTAGTTAAAAGATTTAGTTTGATATTTTTCTGAAAAGCAATACATTAAATATATACATTATATATTAAGTACATATACTAAAATGGCACTGATTGCAAATGTATGCAATATACAAGGGCGTTGAGCGTAATCAATGGCCGTTATCTGCTAGCTCGTGACTGCAACACTCATTAAAATTCATCCTGAAAACGCGTGGAATTTAGTTTTTTTAATTACTCCACAAATATTTACAATGTAAAATTAAATGTTATGAATAATATTAATAAAAAAAAATCTTACAGAGACGCTAACAATATAATAAATAAGATGATAAGAGAACCTATGGCTTAGTGGTCAAAACGTTTAAACGATTTCCAAGAGACACGGGTTTGAGTTAATTTTTTTTCAAAAAGATTCTATTGTTATTGTGAAATTAGTATTTGGCATTATAATCGCGAGTCTTCCGTATATTACATATTGTCTTGAAAACGTGGAAAACATACGTGGAAAACATACGTGGACAGGAAAAAGAAGCTCAAATAGCGTTTAGGCAATTGATGATTTTCCTCAAAACTATTTCCGAAGAGGAAACATCTAATATCCGCGTTTATATAATGAACGTGACCTCGGCGACAATATATTACTTAAATTTTGACTTGTTTTAGAAAATATTTATATAATATAACAACAAATATAATTTAATCAAGTTCGATATAGGTTTCAATAGACTTGTTGTACTCTATAATCTGTATTTTCATTATGTTTTTGCATTTTAATAAATTACATCCCTTTGTCACAAAATATTAATGAAAACCAGAAAGTTTAGACAGATATTCGCAAAAGAATAAAATAAAAATCAATATTGACTAATTTAAAAATAACTTGAAATATATAAGATTACCGCCGTGGCGCATGACGGTTTGGGTACAAATTCCAATAGGTTTTCCCTTCCAAGACAAAGTGCGGTACTGAGGAACAGAATGTCTTTACACTACTTTGTTATATGAGGGTACAAAACATACCTAATAATATATTAAAACTTATTATAATACAAGATGGAAGTACATTTGACTGATGAATACGAGTTATATTATAAGTAATACATAGT